>CAJNDT010000302.1:575606-868106 GCA_905221615.1 Symbiodinium sp. CCMP2592 | reverse complement strand
TTATTTCCGAGCAGGGAATGATTAGCATGCATGCGTAAGGTGGGCTTAGGTGTTTGCGATTTGGGGTTTCGGGGTGGGTCAGGTGTGAGTGTGAGTGTGCTTGCTAATCAACAATAGCTTTCAAAATACACCGCAAGCCGCGAAGTGCAACCCCTTGCATTCACCTTAAACCCTAAACTCCCTTAAAGGAGCCCCTTAAAGGAACTTTAGGCCCCCTTGATGGACGCCCTTCCAAGACTACCCCCAAAAGATCTAAAAAGCCTCGCCGTGAGGTGCCCTGGGCAAGTCCCGCTCGATTGCGCACTGCGGTTTGGTCTCAGGACCCCTCTCGAACCCGAGAACATGTTAAATGCCCCTAAGCTCCATAGAATCCCCAAAGCCCGAACTGGACGTCTTTATTTTGGGTTTAGGGTGAGTTGGACTCAACCCCGTGTCTCTCTGGAGTATCACCTTATTAACATACCCCAGGACCGCATCTCACAAGGGTAGGTCTTTAAGTCAGGATCGGTTTTTAGGTCACCAGATTAGTACGGCACCCTTTTAGCAAAAGGCCCCTTCTAAAACGGACCCTACTTTGGAGAGAACTATCCACAAGTAAGACTTCCACGTCTGAGCCCCTGAGGATTCCGAGCACCTCGCGCCATCTTGCGGCCACTCAGCAAGTTCGCGGAGATCGTTGGGATTGGAATTGGAATTTGTGAATGTGGGGTGTAGGGTTTAGGGATGTTTAGGGTATAGGTTTAAGATTCAGGAATATAATGTCAGGGTATAGATTTAAGATTCCGGAGTTTAATGTCCTTATTTTCGGGTCGAAGGTTCAGGGTCCTAAACATGAGAGTTCAAACAAGGTTCAGGGACCGCATTATGATCTAATATTAGACTCAGCCGGTGAGCACAAGCATTCCCATTGCAAGGTTCCGGAGCACACGTTTTCTATCCTCCATAGCCTAACCCCTATAGCAGTGCAAAGTCAACTGTATATTGCACTCGAGCGGAACACTACAGGATCTAAATGGTTCTATAGATGGCGCAGCCCCTAAACCCCACACTAAATCCCCACGCCTATATAAATCACATCATGGGTCACTTCCCGCGGGAGAATGTATTGAAATACATGGGGTCCAGGGGCAGTCGCAGACTTAGCATCTTGAAACTCTTGTAACCCCAGAAGGGTTTAGGGTTTAGGGTTTGCCCTACGAGCTCAACAACCTCAGACCCTACATCCTGAAACTCTAGAGAATCTAGACAGTCATCCCTACCTAACCCTCCCCCCCCAAAGTAGTTAACATAATGACCCAATACCCACCAACGGCCCATTATTCTACATACTTTGGGGGCCCAGGTATGCCCTAAACGCTTCTGTCCGAGGACCCCACCTCCGCGCCGCTGGCTGCGCGGAGCGCGGGGCTACAGCGGTGAGGCCCCAGCTTTAGGACTTTTCATGGCTCCTTATCAGGGTTTAGGGATCAGGGTTTAGGGTTTATGGGGCTTAGAGTTATGGGTTAGGGAAGTGAGTATTGAGAGGCCCTTTCATTACGGGAGGGTTTAGTGTTTAGTACCTTTCTACATCTCTTTTGTCCAGTTGAGGTTCTTGATTTCTTGTCCGGTATTGCTTTCGTGAAGAAGCATGGTTCCCAGCAAGCATGTCTTCTATTTACCTTCATAGCAGACATGAATCCTTCAGCCATGCTAGAGGTCCCCCGGCACAACCTGCACACCCCGTGCTTTTTTGAAAGTGACGTCGTAGGGTCAGGAGCCGGAAACGACAGGGATGGGGATGGCCCGAAGCGTTGGTTGCAGGAAGGAAGACTCAACATGCGTTTGCAAGCTTTGCAGCCTGCTTTCAGGGTGTTACTTCCGACTCTTCGGGTTTCCAGTCTAGGAGCAAAATTGTCTACCCTATATACCTGAAATGCCAAACACGAGAAACCTTCATAGCAGCCCACTTGTCGGCATAGGAACTCTTAAAGAAATGTCGGCAGGATTGTGGAAGCCATTCTAAACACAGAAGCTTCAATTCAAGATGCAGGTTGCAGATGCCATCGCCACGCGTGCGCAAGCAGCAAAGGAGGAGTTGGCTGTACATCTCTTACGGTGGTAGGCTTAGGATTGCGGTCTTCAGAAACTTTAGGTTGTACTATACGTTGACCTTATGTTTGTTTACTGGACTTGGGGTGGTTCGGGTTTAGGGTTTAGGTTGGGGGTGTGACTTAGCTTAAAATATAACCATTGACCCTAAACTCTTAGACTCCAACCCTAGGTTTGGGTTTGTCATGTATTTGTTTTTTCTTCGGGGGGGGGGGGGGGGGGGGGGGGGGGCGCCATTCTCCATACAGCCCAGGAGACAGAGAACACCAGAGAGCACCTGAATTTTTGCGAAATGAGTCTGGAGTCGCAGCATCATCTATTCCTTTCTCAGATTCGTGTTGGATAAGTCTGAAAATGCCCTAAACCCGGAGCCATAAGCCGAAACGCCAAATCCTGAAACCCGAAGCAGTAAACTCAACTTCTTAAACCCCAAACCTTAAACCCTATAGTACCCTCTATTGCAGCCCCTGTTTACCTTGCGCACACAAATGTCATAGCCCTTTAACGTCTGCTTGGGGGGTTCCTGGCAAGCCCTCGGTCCAAAGTACATGTATAGTAGAATGGAGGATTTCTTTATTCGGAATTACTATCATCCCGATAGCAATACCTAGCACTCTTTGGCGGGATATCCTAGGACCCATTGTGAGATATGAGGATTCCAGAGGGGAGCTGTAGAGAGGAGCTGGCAATTCTGGCGCAAGCTTTCCAGCGCTATGACGGTGAGCCTTGGCAACCTTTAGGGTTTAGGTTTGAGGGTTGAGAGTTTAGGGCTTAGGGTTTAGATTGGAGGGTGTAGTAGTTACGAAATTCAGGGTTTAAGGAGTTTAAGCTTTCAACGATCTAGGGTTTAAGGATTTAGGGTTTTGTCCAACTGCAGGTTGTGATTGGAAACTTGAGCGCCCCGGTAGCACGGTTCCGGAGAAGTGCTTGCAAAGAGCCATGCAATTTCCGACAGGTACAAGTAACCCCGAACGAGCACTGTAGCCGAGATGCTCTCCAAGGTCGTATAAATGTATCGTAACCTAGAACACCAACCGTAGACCCTACACCCTCTTCCCCAAACCTTGGCCCTGGTTCTGGCAGCAATAATGGACACTCCGTAACTTCAGCTCTAACCACAGCAACATTTGCACCTTAATAACAGCATGGTTTTGACCACGAATCTCGATACAAATCCCTTGCATGTCTTGCAAAGTGCCCCGAGGCGAAAGGTTCTCCCTAAAGACGCGGTGTCTTTCGATGTTGCACCACTGACAGAAGTATACCACAGCTTGAATCAGTGGTGCTACCCCGTTAAAATCCCTACATATAGCTATATACTGAAGCATGCCGCAAATTCTTCTCCATCTTAGGATGGTTCGGGCGCCCTCGATGCCAGCGAGCTGCAGCAAGCTCTCCAGGACCTGTGTTCTTTCTTGCAAATCAGGATTGAGGGTTTAATGTGGCTCTGCTGACTGCCTCTAGTTGTTCTAGGATTGTAGGGCTATACTCAAAAACCCTAGACCCTAACTTACTCGGCTGCAGGAGTGTATGCGATGTGAGTGTAGGTGCCTCTTAAGATGCCCCTGAACTGCAAAGACGTTTGAAGGGGGGTCGTGGATAGTTCCGTTGGAGCATGTACTATAGGGGCTTTAATAGCTACCCACAATATTGTGGGGGTTCCTGATTATAAGAAAAATGTATAATGGGCCCCAAAACCCTATACTAATTATTAAGGCCCTTATATTAGCAAAGACAAGGTGTGGTAATCTTGTACGCGGCCATGCAACCCGTGCAATCTCCTGAGGCAGGTACCCTCAGCCTCGCGAAGCCTTGAATCCCCAACCCTGCAACCCTAAACCATCAACCCTGAACGGCACGTCCGAAACTCGGAAGGTTAGCAAACCTCCTGAAACCTCGAGTAACCATCCCAAAGACAGCCTGCAAAACCATGACGAACTTGTATAAAAAGGAGATTTAAAAGTTCCCCCTTTCGGGACCCCTGTCTTGTGCCGTAGCTTGGCAGAAGGGTCTTTCCAGAGGTTCCACTATTATAATGAATTAAGGAACATTCCTTAAATCATATTAGGGATCCTATTATAATGTAAGGTATATTCCTTAGTTAAGGGATATTGGAGTCTCTGGGTTGTAGGGAGCCTCTCTCTGTACACAGTTTCTAGCGCAGCATGCGTGTAGCTCTCGTACAGCTGAGAATTGTTGTTTGATTCGTAGATCTGGTAAGCTTTGCTACCCATACTAAGTTCCGAAGCGTGCTCTTTGATTTTTCAGCTTGAGGGCCCCAATAGATGGAATATTGGCGGTTTGATTTCCGAAATGAACGACCTAAACTATGAAACCTAGACCTTCGGTTGATAATGTAAATCCTGCATTACCCATAATAAGGAATATAATTGCCATAATTACCATAGTTTAGGGTCCTTAAGGTCATGCAGGATTTATATCATCAACCGTTACACCGGAGAGTTGAGGACCTCAACTTGCCTGCCGGCGATGTGGAGGTGCGCGATTGCGAACTTGTTTACCTTTATTTGGTTGGTCGGGAATGGAGGAATGAGGTACCATTATAGTCATTATAGCTACTATTACTACCAATCTTCCATTCCCTACTAACCAAAGGTAAGCTTGGGGGCGGCCGCGGCGGGGGGCCGGGGGGAAGCGAGGGATAAAGCTAAAGTAGAGGATGGTTCCAGTCAAGGGTGTAGTGGGCTTTGGGCATGGAGGGTTTGGTGATTTTAGGCGTTAAGGGTTTTTGCATCCGAGTCTCGCAGTAAGTCATACGAAGCCCATGCATGTGGGGGTTTCCCAAAATAGGGGACCTTAATATAGCACCCTAAATAATAGGATCCTTATTATAAGGACCCCTATAGGTAGTATTATTAGGGAGACCCCTTAAAGGGTACCCCTTCTGAACCCTACTTCTGGCTCTCTTAAAAGGGGCCTTATTGAGAGGGTCTATATCCCCAAGGCTCCCCCTAATCCTAACTCCCACCCTAAAGAAGGTACCCCTATTTTCGGAAACTCTCATGTTTAGCGCTTGGGGCTCTCGGCTGCACCCTGAAGTCCCCAGAAAGCCTGAGCCTCCCCAAACAAGGTAAAAGCCAGAAAGTTGGAATATGATTATCCTAACCCTTCTATGGTAAGTTATAGGAATTATAGGGTATCCTACCATGAAACCATATTCCAACTTTCTGGAGTTTCCTATAACCTACCCTCTCAAAAAACGGAACGATGTTCCACAACGCAGAGATGATCTGCAGAGGTCTCCGAGCTGTTTGCCAGCTTGGACCTGAACAAGGACAGTTCGGTTCAAGAGCTTCTCTAAGAGCCCCATTGTGGGTTTTAAGATGTAGGTTGTTAAGGGTTTTAGGGATTCAAGGGTTTAGGGCTTCCGATACAGGGTTCTAAAGGTTTAGGGTTTCAAAGGTTTTATGGGTTTGGGATGTAGGTTTTAGGGGTTTGAGGTCAGATTCCCTCTTGCGGTTTTGAAGGGGTTCTAGAGAGGTTCTACAGGGCTTCTAACAGAATTTTATAGGGGGTTTTATAGAGGTGCCGCGAGTCTTTTGGGTTCTATGCAAAGATTAAGCGTAGGTTGCAGTGTTGCATTATGTTGCCGGGCATTATACAGAGATACTGGGGTCAGGCCATATATGTATATGTATATGTGTATACGTGTATACGTGTATATGTGTATACGTGTATACGTGTACATGTGTATACGTGTATACGTGTATACGTGTATACGTGTATACGTGTATACGTATGTGTATGTGTATGTGTATGTGTATGTGGTTGTGTATGTGTATGTGTATGTGTGTATATGTGTATATGTGTATGCACACTTGCATAAGTATTTTGTCATTTACACGCACATATAGAAGTATGCATGTATATATATATATATATATATGTATGTGTATACACGCACATACGTGTATGTATGTATGTATGTATGTAAACATAATTATTCATTTAGTACTCTATTAATTTATTTATTTACTTATTTATTTATTTATTCATACATGTCTTTCTTTCTTTGTCTATATATATACACACGCGGACATATGCATCTGCAAGCACACAGAGTGATCTAGCACGCTTGGCTTTAGGCTATTGTTTAATTTACAGGCTCTTTGCACAGTGTTCACACATCTTTGTATTCGCAGATGTTCCCTAACCCCCTAAAATGAGCGGCGAGCTAGGAAAAAGTGAACTGTGCACCCTAAGCCCGAAGCGTCTAACAGCTAAATTCCAGGCAACGAGTTCATAGTAGGCTCAATGGCTCTGCTTGAATTTCCAACTCTGCACCCAAGGCTCCAATAGGGGTTTGGCCTTACTTGTACTACAGCTATATTGGGACTACAGGAGAGTTTTACCACAGGTACTATTCACTCAAACCTCTTTATTCATGCCAAACCCGACCCCGACAACCCTAGCCCGTCAAACCCCAACGACCGAAATCCCAAACCCCAAGCCCTAAACCCCAAGCCTTTCAAAATCTTAAACCCTAAACCCCTAAACTAAAAAGCTCCCAAACCCTAAACCCCTAAACCCTCGGGTTCAGGGTGGAGGCTTGAGGGTTCCCTAGACCCCTAAACCATTCAATTACAAGCAGCTTCTTTTCAGGATGGCACAGTAGAGCTGACGGAGTGGCTTGACAACATGCCGGCCGGCACCAAGCTGCGCGTGCTGCAGAAGGCCCCTGGAAGTTAGGTTTTAATCTACCCGGCTTTAGAGAGTTGTATATAGTTTGGTAGGGCCAGATCCTAGAGAGTTTAGGATGAGGGAAAATGTGCTGGAAGCTGGACTGCATTTTTCCGATACCCTGCAGAGTTTTAGGCTGAGGATTTGAAGTTTCTTCCGGTTTGGGACCTGGAACGGGTGTTCCAGCAGGCTTCAAGCTTGTATGTTTCTCTCAACTCGTTTGGATGTGTTCCAGGCTTTCCGTGATGAAGGGTTTGGGCAGACATATAAAATTCATCTTCCTCGTCGTGCGGCTGGCATGACAAGTTTCGCCGTTGCTCTTGCCACTACGGCAACTGGGAAGTCTTGCTTTTCACGTCCGAAAATTAGTACGGTGCCCTTATAAAAAGAACCCAGAAAGGGATCCCAGTTTAGAAAACTACCCATTTGTGTAGTCGTGTTTCTTTTGGTGATTGCAATGCTCCTTCTAGCCTGCTGCAACTTAGCCATTTCCCATACTTCTGCTGGCGCAGACGCCTGCTGCTTCTCCCTTTCTGCTCCTCCTCCGCCTCCTCCTCCTGCTATTACTACTAACACGACGACGACTGCTACTATTATACCTACTATACCATTCCTATTACCACTTGTACTACTACAAAACTTTTTTCCTCTTCTTCAAAAATACTACACTACTACAGCGACGACTACGGTTGATGATATAAATCCTCCATTACCTTAAGGACCCTAAACTATGGGAATTATGGTACATTCCTTATTATGGGTAATGCAGGATTTATATCATCAACCGTACTACGATGGAAGGCCGACGAGTTTGGCAAGACCATTCGCTTCGAGATCCCAGATGTCGGGGGCCTCCCAGTCCTTTCGAGCGTTCACGCTTCGGGCCTGAGGTTTCGCGTTTAGGGCTTTATGCCTGTTTAGGGCTTTGGGCTTGAGGTTTAGGGTTTAGGGTTTTACGCTTTGGGGATTAGGGTTTGGGGTTTAGGGTTGGGGGTTTGCGTGTATTTGGGGTTTAGGGAATAGGGTTTGGGGCTTAGGATTTATGATTTTATGTTGAGGGCTTGGGGGGATCGGATGTCCCTCTTGAGTGGTTGGGGTTCCCAGAGCATTCAAAGCCGCAGTAGTTGCGGTCGAACTCTGGAGTCCTCTATGTGAGACTAGATGACCACATTTGATTCTTCTCTTCTCTTCTGGTTTATTACTTGGTCTTACCTTTATATGAGACAACATTACTACATTTGATTCTTCTCTTCTCTTCTAGGTCATTACTTGGTCTTGCAAAACACAAACACACACGACAAGCAGGCAAAGCTGTGGAGTATGGGGCTTTGGAACGAGGGGGCCATAACGCATCACTTGACGCGGCCGGACTAGATCGTTGCGGGCATCGCGGTGCGGAGCGCGGCTTCGGGTTCAGGGTTTCGGTATGAGGTGCGGCTAGGGTTGAATTTGTGCTGTGATTCGAGGTTTAGTGCTTAGGTCCTAGCGCCTCTGGGAGACCATACCCTAACAATCTCTCAGCACCGCTTATCTTGCCAACTTTGTCATAGTTGTGCAAACTTGTACATGTTTATGCATACTCAAAACACAAGCATTGACACTTAGATCTTTAGTATGATCCCGGCAATACCGTGTAAGCCCTAGACCCTGTGTTGCCAAGGTCAAGATCATGTATACGCACACCGATGAGGCACCCATGCTGGCGACCTACTCGCCCCTGGGCACGAAAGATACCTACAGCATCCGACGGCACCACGGCCGAAAACGCCAATTCGAAGCACTAAAACTTAAAGCTCGTCTTAATTCGGCCAACGCGGAGCCCTGAAAGGGATTCCGAAAGTAGAACCCTAGAAATCCTAAATCCTAAATCGTAAGATACCTCCAAGCCTCGCACTGGCATCCCCAGCAAAGGCTGGATCCCGACACACTCCTACAGCACGTAAGCTGCAACCCCAACCCCGATCCTCAATCTCAACTTCGAAAGCATCTGGGTCTCGCGCTGTTGGTGTTTAGTGTTCATGTTTAGGCTTTAGGGTTGTCGGCGGCTTGGATTAGGTTTTAGGATTGAGGATTTCTACTTTAAGCCCTAAGCCCTACTGGGTTTAGGCCTTACATTTGTTGAGATCGAAGCCCCGCCCCTCAAGCAACCCACAAGTCACAATCCCAGGCTTCTACCCGTGATGCGCGCCTACTGCCGCTTCTCTGGTGTCAAGATCATGAAGAAGGCTTGGCATTTCACCTTGCACCGTTTCGGGCTGCAGGGCCCGACAAATCCGATATTCCCAATCTAAGCTTTGGCGAATGATGGCGAACGGTTGTCTGCAAGAATGGGGAGTCTTGCATCCTGGCTTTTCGAAAGACGTATGCTGGTACTGCCACTATCTTAAACACTGCACAGATGCTATCTTCATTCAAAGCCTGCGAAGACCCGACAGGCAGGCCCACAGGCTAGAGTTCCTAACGAAAGCCTTCTCGCAGTATGCTTGGGGGTTTAGGGGCGAGGGCCTTGGGATTCAAGGGCGTTGAGGCTTTAGCGGTTTGGGGCCCATGGAGGGTTTCGGGTTCTGGCGTCCCAAAGTCCGAAAAACCGGACACTACTTGGAGGATCATGGGTCATGGGACTTAGTAAGTAATGTTACGGTTATAAGTACCTTAATTGGGGTTATAAGTAGTTATAAGTAGAGTTACCCTAATGGTAACCCTAGTTACTAACTCCCATGACCCTTTAAGTAGACCGGCCTTCACACAGTATCCGCCTGTTCTTACGAAGGGCGAGGGCTTTAAGGTCTTGTTGTTTGGTTCAGGGCTTTGGGGGTTAAGGGGTTTACACGTTAACACGAGATTTCGGGGTGAGGGCTTGAGGGTTCGGTCATGATGGGCTTTCCCTAAACCCTAAAAGCCCTAAACCCTCTGCCCTAAACCCTATAAAGCCCTAAACCCTATGCCCAAAAGCCTAAGCCGAATCCGACATTCAGTTCGCAAGGACATCTCGCTCTCGGCACGGATCTTGGCCACTTTCCCGGATTACCTCCGACCGGCGCAGCGGGTGGAGGAGGGTCCCGAAATCCGAGGCTGAAGGCTTTGAGGGTGTACGGCTTTTAGGGTTTAGGGTTTAGGGTTTAGGGCTGAAGGCTTCTGGTGACGGGCTCAGAGTTTGTTTAGGGCCTAGGGTTTGTGACTCTGGGCTTCAGGAAGCAACCGGCAGGTTGCAGCTCGAAGACCCTAATCCCTGAACCCCACGCAGTGCAAAGGCTTCAGAATCGAGCCTCGAATGGCATGGACCCGAAGCCGTGAAAAAGAGAGCCTAAGAGCCTGAATTGCATCCCAAAGCCCAACATTCAACCCCCCAAATACCCCTAATTACAGCCCCAAACAGCCGCTGCAAGCGCCAGAACATTGCCTAGTGAGCTACCTGCACACGCAGGGTCCCTGGTGTCTCTTGACTCGACTCTGAGGATTCGGGTTCGGGGCAAATTCTTAAGGCCATAAGCAAGTGCCAAGGCTGCACTGCTAATACTTCGAAAAAAGAAGGCCAAACCCGAGGTGATACCGGATGCACGACATCAAATTCTAGTTGAAGCATCTGTG
Source organism: Symbiodinium sp. CCMP2592 (assembly GCA_905221615.1). Lineage (NCBI taxonomy): Eukaryota > Dinophyceae > Suessiales > Symbiodiniaceae > Symbiodinium > Symbiodinium sp. CCMP2592. The sequence goes on along the minus strand of CAJNDT010000302.1, from coordinate 857,729 downwards.
TGGCCGGGTGTATAGAGCCGATACTAAGCCCCACCCCACAGGCCATGTGCTCAACACTTCTTGCCCTAAGCCCGAAACCCCGAATCCTTTGCTCCCAACTGTAAACCGCAACCCTAAACCCTAAACCCTAAACCCCTAAACCCTAAACCCCTAAACCCTAAACCCTACATCTCACAATAGCGCAAGCGCCTGGCCGAAGTTGATGGAAAGCCTTAAGACACGAACCTTCAGAGCTGTGGGCAGGGTAAGTCACCACGCCCTTCCCCGATCTCTATTAAGTTCGGGTTTGCTTTGGGGTTTGGGGTTTCGGGTTCCTAAACCTTCGTAGGACGACCTCACAGAGCTGGGGAAGCTTGCGAAGCATCCAGCTGCCAACATCATCAAGCAGCGCGGCTGGGAGGATTCGGATTCGGTGTCCTGATCGTGACTCGTAGGACTCATAAATACTTTAGGGGTCGGAAGTAATACTAAAAAGATACCCTTACAGTTCCCGCGAAAATATACGATGACACACCCAAAGATCCCGTTCTTCACCACTGAGGCCACTTCAGTAGTGCTTCAATTCGAGATGTCCTATGGTTTAGCCCTGCTGAGTTCCACGCACTGAAAGCTTGGGCCATTTTGAGGTCAGGTGTCAGGGTGATCTCATCTTTCTGCCTGAGCTGTGGTTCAGCGCCGTAGGATTTAGAGCGGCAGTTCAAACCCTAAACCCTAATCCCTGAACCCTAATCCCTAAAGCCGAATCCCTGAACTCTTAACCCTAAACTCTAAATGTATACATAAGGGGTTCATGGGTACCACCAGGGCAAGCCTCTGAAGCCAGTTCAACTTGTACTGCTCCCCGGGAGGCGGGGAAGCTCTAACTCATAGTCCTCGAAGGCTGTGCCTACGCCGTAACCCGACTATGCGGCCGTCATGTGAGCTTATGGGTTATAGGTTTAGGGTTTAAGGTTTGGGGTCACAAGCATCGATTCAGATTCAAGTTCAGGGTTCCGGCTGTTCCGTGGGGTTAGGCCGCCTCCTCGTCGCCTCATTTCCTCAACCCTTGGCAGGTTTCAGATCTGTACGGTTGATGATATAAATCCTGCATCACCCATACTAAGGAATATACCATAATCCCCATAGTTTAGGGTCCTTAAGGTCATGCAGGATTTATATCATCAACAGGTAGCTTGGGGTCCCGGAGCCTCCGAAAACTTGCATCGCCAGTTCTGGTGTCCCTTAGATTCGATCGACGGGTGCAGCGCGCTGATAAGAGAGAGCACATGGGCAGTTCCCTAAAATAAGGTCCTTCTCAGGTTTTGCAAGATAGTATGGCATCCTCAGAAAAACGACCCCACGAGGGACCCTCATTTAGATAACTGTCCACATGCAAGTGTCAAGGCTGCCAAACATTTCGGCATCCGTGCCGCAACTTCTTGCCGCCATCAAGGAACTGTTTCTCGGGGCTGGGTTTAGGGCAGTTTAGGGTTTAGATTCGAGGGTTTGAGGTTCAGTTTAGAAGTTTGGGGTTTACGGTTTTTGTTCGGGAGAATAGGGTTCAGTTTAGAAGTTTCAGGGTTACGGTTTACGGCGGAGGAATGGAAAGGTTTCAGCCTAACGCCTGGTGCTGGCCGACTGAGTCGACGCTTTTGATGAGGGGGACGCATTACATGAGATAGTCTAGAATAGCCCTTATAGTGACCCTTGTGGTACCCCTTATGGTAGCTCTTATAGCAACTATTATAGTCACCCATAATTGTATGTCTGGCAACACGTGAGTATTGAAATCAGGCACGAATGACATCTGAGGGTCCAGGGCGTCCGTTTAACTTGAAGCGCTGCACGGGAAGCCCTACTTCCCAGATACAGCCGCAGAGTTTAGCGACATTTAGCGATATTTGGTGAGGGCATGCTTCTGATAGTAAGGGCAGGGGTCCGTCATATCACAACCAGGGCATTTTGCCAGCCGTACCATCATCGCACCTCGTCCTCATCCTCGTCCTGCATTTCAACGTCATCCCTCTGCTCATCCGCGCTAATTCCCTGATTATCAGCAGTGCAGTCATCTTCAGATTCGCGATCGCATCATCGCTTCATATCATTACCGACTTGCCTTCATGGTCATTGTCTAGTGGCCTCTATGTCCCTGTTCATCGTCATCTGCCTCAGCAACAGGAAGAACTTTTCGCAACACCAGCAGCTCACGCGTGTCGAGCAAACCTACACCTACGAGTGTACATCGCATGTCGCTCAGCACTTTTGTGGCAGAAGTGTTGCTTTCTTTTTCTTCTGATTCAAAGCCCGATCTTGACAGCCCAAGAGGCACAGGGTAGTTTACAGTCGAGACCTGTGGCTGTGCCTCGAAACATACTTCCAAAGCCTGCATGGCTGCAATTATCAAGCTTCACGTGGAAGATGGGAGCCACAAGCCCGAAACTAATCGTTAGGTACGGTAGGGTACGCAAGCCCGAAACTAATCGTTAGGTACGGTAGGGTACCCTGAACCTGAACTGCCAAGCGTTGAACCCTAAGACGCAAACACCACAGCAAAGATCCGCAGACCAAAAAACTCAAGTGCCTAAAGCCTGACTCCGCAACCCGCGCCCTCTAGACCCGAAATCATCAGCCCCAAGCCGGAAACGCTAAACCCTTAACCTCAGAACCTAACGTAAGCCCTACATCCTAAAACCTACTCAACCCTAAACAGTGAAATGAGCGAAGGAGCTGCAGGCCAAAGGCTTCGCGGTGCCAGACTTCCCGGCAGAGCCCTCCACAGAGCAGGCTATAGGGTTCGGCAGTTTAGGGTTTTAGGGTTTAGCGGTTTAACTAGTAGGGTTTACAGGCTTTAGGGCTTTCTGGCGGAAGCATCATCTACCTGTTAAGGCCGCTGCATCCGCATCCTTTAGGGTTTCTTTGGGGTTCCTTGAGCTTTAGGGCTTTACTGCGCCTTTAGGGTTTCAGGCTTTAGGGCCTGACCCTGATCCCATGACCCCCCAAAAAAGAAATCTCATAGACTAACCTAAGCTACCGTACCGGGGAAACCGTTGCATTTTCCATAGACCCCTACGATGGCAACTTAGACGTAAGTTCGCGAACCCTAAACCCTGATAGAGCGCTTAGCACGAACCCTTATAAATGATGGAACCTCAACCCTTTTATGGTAAGTCAGAATCAAGGGTAAACAGTAGACCGTAAACCCGAGCCCATAATTGCAGGAGGTGGAGATCAGAGCTCGATACGCCAAGGTCCGGCAAGAATTCGGATTTGAGGGTTGGGTTCAGCTTTCGATGATTGCTTTCGGTATTAGGGCTTACCTGGATATCCAAAAACTGTTGTTTCAGGGGTTGTACCCTGTAATTTGGGGCTCATACCCCCTATTCTGTAGGGTTTGGGGACACAGGTAGGGCTTGGGGCCAGGATTTAGAGTTGACGGTTTAAGAGTTGAGCATAGAGGGCTTTGAGCTTAAGATGCAGAGCTTTGCGCTTCGGGCCACCTGGCTTGGTCGTTTGGGATCTACTATAAGGGCCTTAATGGTTACCTGTACTATAGGGTTTAGGGTTCCTTTAAAGGGGTCCTTTACAGTAAGGGCTAGTATAAGGACTTAGTATAGGGGCCTTAATAATTGCCTAAACTATTTTGGGGGTTCCTCATATCAAGTATAGTTTTCGAGGCCCTAAAACCCTGTTCTAATTATTTTAAGGCCTCTATATCAGGGTACTGTAGGTTCCGCTCTACCCTCATACCTTGAGGGTACCAGTGCATCTTCATACCAGACATAGGATCCGCTTGGCTCCGGGTATTAGCCAACACTACCTATGCCGGGTAGAGGCGCGTGAGTCTGAATTCTAGGAACAACTGCACTTGGAAGGGCAGGGGACTTAGTAAGTCGATAAGTAGGGTTATATTTGGGGTAACTCCATTTAGGGTACTTATAAATCTACTTATAACCTACTTACTAAGTCCCCTGCCCTTCCAAGCAACAACTAGTATCTCCTTCAAGATTCCTTTTGCTCGTGGTCTGCCCCGAGCAGAAGCCTTCAAATGTAGGGGTCGGAACGGGAATGGTTACTAAGTGCGCCTTTAAGGGATCCTTTGAGGGCTCCAAACTCCAATTTAATTGTATCCTTTAGAGTCCGTCATGTAACTATGTAGACATAGAAGTCCACACCTCAAAACCCTGCCTTTTCCAAGAACCCAGGCCCCTACACCCGCAAATCCCGTACATAGAGCCCTTGTTACACAGCCTTCAACCAACCCCTAGCCTCATGATTAAAGCCACAGTTTAGGGCTTATTATAGGGTTATTTTTCCCAAGCCCTGAGTGCTGAAACCGCAAAGTCACAGCTGTGGGTTCTCAGCCGCGAGCCCTCAAGCTGCAGGAGCCCTGAAATGCATACAAGCCTGAAGAGGTTTGAGTTATAAGAATACGGCTTGGGGATACATCGGACTGCAGTATCTACAAGGACTCTGCATGAGGGGATACTATTTTTCAGACCTCCATAATTACATCCCCAACTCAGTGCTCTGAGCCAGTATTCCCCAGACACCCGGGAGGATCTAGAAAATAGATCCACCAATTTGGGGCACTATACTACTAAGGGTACTCTATAGGAACCCCCATTAAGGGATCTACTTTTTGGATCCGCCCGGGGGTCTGGGTCCAGGTGCTCGGCAGTGCAGTCAACCCTGTACTTCGTGAAGGCCATCCGCCGGAGTTGAGCCCAAAGGCTCCATGTACCCTTATAGTAGATACTTAAGCCCCAAAGTAGTCCCTATATCGGTACTTTAAGGCCTAAGTATCTACTATAAGGGTACATGGAGCCTTAGGGGAGGTTTATCGAGGGCTTTGGGTTCGAAGTTCATGATCCGTATGTTCACAAGTGGAGCAGGGTTTAGGGTATGTGAGAGGCAGGGATCGGCTTTCGGGCTCAGCGTGCAAGCGCAGAATGGAGGATTCCAGTTTTGGTTTTGCTGCGGCTATTTGTTGAGACCATTAAACCCAACCCCTCCCCGCCCCTGCCCGGAGAAAATCTTTCAAACCCTCACACCAAAACCCAAAACACATGAAAATGAACATCTCAAACAAAACATATTATATGGCAGTTCCTGCCTCAGGCAACTCTGATCGTCGCGTCGCAGTGCCAGTGAAGGACGATGGCTTTGAGATGTCCGCAATGAGGGAAGTGCACGACGTCAGTGTTTAAGGACTTTCGAGACCATGATTTGTGAATACTAGGCCTGAACCTAACCTCCAAACCCCCTTGTATGACTTGAACAGGATCGCAGCTCCAAACCTTAACTACGGGATAGGAGTGTTCCGCCTGGTGCGTTCGGGAACGGGTTGTCGGGATGAAAATCTTTCGAAGAACAGAGGAGTTTCCGAAAATGAGGGGTGGTACCTTGTTTGGGGTCCTATTATAAGGATCCTACTATCTAGGGTACTATATTAGGGTCTCCTGTTGTCGGAAACTCCGACATGGCAGGGAGGTTCAACCCGGAGGCCCGGAGGATGCGTCAATTTCATAGGCAGATTATGAGCCCTTTTTAATAAGGGTCCTATGAGGGGCCTCTATTCGGGCTATATATAGGGGCTTCTTTTAGGGCTTTAGGGTTTCGGGTTTGAAGGGTCCATGTACCCAAATAGTATGTACTTGATTTCGGCCCAATGTACCAATGTAAGGAATACTTTGAGGCCAAAGTATATACTCTTTGAGCACATGGACCCTCAGGGGAGCACGAGCAGGTGTAACAACTCTTGAGCAAGCTTTTATAGTTCGGGGAATAGAACGGTGTCAAGGGACACACACCTTGTCGACACTGACCGGCGGGGCATTGGGGTCTTATGGCCCACTTGAGGTGAGCTGCTTGTTAAATGGTTTGCAACCCTTGCAAACACAAACCTCAGACCTGGCCCCTCGATGTACCCTAAGGGTCCATGCACCTAAATAGTACATACACTGGCCGTAAAGTACTCCCTATATGGGTACATTGGGCCCAAAGTATATACTATTTGGGTACATGGACCCTTAGGGATTTATAAATGTACCTGAAGTGTTTTGTAGGTTCTGGTGCTTCTACAAGGCAGCTAGACAACGCTGTCACTCTATCCTTGTTCTCACCTCCATCCAGATGTGCCAGCGCACCCGAGATGCAGCAGGGAGGGTGTCTGAAGACAAGATGTTGACCTCAGAATGCAAAATGCGAAGGAGTACGCGCAGAAGCACCCTCACCGCAACCACGCTGCTCAGCTGAATCCATACATAAGCCTGGAGCATTATGCCTGAGCTCTGGAGATCTGATGCCGTAGCTTTCAATCGCCTTGGTGTGGTTTAGGACTCCGGTATCGCTCGAAGCCGTGAGGGTTGAGGTTTTCCCGGGCCTTAGGGTTGAGGGTCATCAATGAGTTATCAACTTCGTGGTGCAGGGCTGTAGGACGAAGTTGAGCTACAGGGTTTTGAACTACGTGGTTGAGGGTGGTAAAGATTTGAAGTTCCATCCTTTGAGGGGGGCCAGCTGTTGTTGGAATGCAAAAACTGAAGGGTCTTTCGGTGGGCATCTTCTGTGTTCGTCGGCTGCAAATCAGTGCGAGATCACCAACATCGTGCTGCCTGTGGCTGTACTTGTTGATGCTCTAATTATCACAGAACTCGGTCATGGCAGCTTTGTAGTGTGAACGTAACTAAATCCTACAGGTGGGGTTTAGGGCCTGGTTTAGTGTATGTTGGATATCCTGAACCCGCATCCCTGAACCCTAGGCCCTAAACTCTAAACCCCAGAACCCTAAACCCTAAACTCTAAACCCCAGAACCCTAAACTCTAAACCCTAACCACTGAGGACTGGTCTCCCGACTCCAAGAGCAACGTGGCCACCATGTCAGACGGTGACTTCTTCTCCTCAGAGCAGTCCTACATCTCCGAGGCCCGTGAAGCTGAAGACTTTTCGGTGTTTAATTAAGGAATACCTAGGGCTCCTTTAAGGGATCCTTCAAGGGGTCCTTTAAGGGATCTATAGGGGATCTATAGGGTGTAGGGTTTAGGGGCTTATCCCTGAGGGTCCATGTACGCAAATAGAGATACATGAGCCCCGAAGTACCTATATAGGAACTACATTAAGGCCAATGTATATACTATATGGGTACATGGACCCTTAGGGTTATAAAGCCTGCATTACCTTAAGGACCCTAAACTATGGGAATTATGGTTGATTCCTGACTATGGGTAATGCAGGATTTATATCATCAGCCGTCGTAGTCGAGTAGGTAACCTTTAACCGGTTGTTGGGTAGTATAGTCCCTATATAATCCCTCTATAACCAAAAAGGTTAACCTTTAGTTCCCCATGATACCTGACAACTAGGTAAACTTAGGTGTTTTACTAGGGTCTAGGGTCTCAGGGTGTTTGTATGCTGTAAATCCAGCATTCCTGTGACATATTAAGCTGCCGTGATCCATATACATTGGGATGCAGGATCTAAAGTATGCCTTAGGGTCCAGGGAGCGTCAGCTTTTCATGGCTTTTGGATTTTTGTGTCCGGATATTTAAGATTTGCAGCTTCAGCCTTCAATGTGAGGAAATGCGCAGCAATTCGACTTACGTGCTTGGGGCACCCCCAAACCCCAAAACCCTGAACCCTTAAGTCTATGCATCTTTAAGTGTGTCAAGTGTGCTGACCCCGGAATACGGGAGAGGCCCAGTCTTCCCGATCAGCTTCGGGTTCAGGGGATTTAGGCTGGTTTAGGGTTGAGGGGTTAGGGTTTGGAGTAGAATGGTTTAGGGGTTGGGGTTTAGGGTCAAGAGAGGTTTAGGTTGCAGGGTAGCAACGCCGGTGGCCACGGCATCGTCTAGCCAATAAAAGCCGCTGCTTGCTGTTGTTGTTTGGCTTGTCTCACTTCTATCCAGAAAGCCCTAGGCTCTGACCTCTTCATGGTTGAAATCCTAAAGCCGCAAACCTGCCCAGAGCCCCAGCCCTAAACCCCAGATGCGCCTCACCCATAGGTTTCATAGTCGTTCCTTTTTGAGAAAACCTTCTAGATATGAACCCCGAAAAGGAACTACTACCATGGAAGAGCCCTAAACCCTAAACCCTGAGCCCAAAACCCTAAACCCTAAACCCTAAAACTCGTTCGCTGGTTTTGTCAAGGAAGTCTCCAGCGTGCGCATCGAGCTCGCCTCCTGGCAGCAGTGGCCTTCGGAATTTCTACTGGTTTAGGGTGTAGAGGGTTTAGGGTAATTACAGGGTTTGGGATGTAGAGTCGTTGTTGAGGGTTTAGGGTACAGGGTTTGGGGCTTAGGGTTGAGGGTTTAGGGTTGAGGGTTTAGGATTTAGGGTTTAGGGTTTGGGGTTGAGGGTTCAGGGTTTCGGGTTGAGGGTTGAAGGTTGTGGGTTTCGTGGCTTGGAGCGTCGCATGTTGGATTGACTTGTGCGGCTTTGGGCTGGGCTTTTGTTGTGTGCGCGCGATTTTGTTTATGTCAGGGTCTTCGGAGGTTTATGCTTGAGGCATTATATAAACTAAAGAGCTTAATGGGGTTGCGAGGTAGCCAGGTGGTGTATATAGAGCTTACTACGTCGGGGTCGGGAACTCTGCATGGCTGTAGAAAACTTTGCATGTCAGCCTGCTTGGGGGTGTGTGGGAGCGGAGGTGTCTACTCATGGCCTTGTGCACATAGCATGCCATAGAAACAGCTGGTACATACTCTATATAGTAAGCCCTAAACAGCAGAATTACAGCACACTTCCCTGTGCGAAGAGAACAGTGCCTCCCGAGAGGAACCTTTGTCTAAGCTCTTGAAGAATGCTTCAAGGAACCTTAATGTGACCATCTTTTAAAGCCTCACCCACTTTCCGAGCCACTGACACGGAAGCTTCAAGGGAACCTCTCTTTTCGAAGACTTACCTAGAGGCCTGGAACCTAAATCTTAATCGGCAAAACCTAAAGCGTCAAAACTTAACAGTGCCTCCCAAGAAACATACCGCCTCCCAGGTTGGGAAGTCGGGTGAGACCCAAGTGCTCAAGGCGAAAACACCGCTGCTCTCAGGACAGGCGTTAGGCAAAAAAGAGCCGAAGAACCCTATTGACCCGTCGAAATCCTATATTACGGCTCCCTCGGAGCCCCTTCAATCTCCAAAACCTAAATCTGCCATTTAGGATTTCGGCTGCAAGCCCTACCTTAACCCTGAATAACCGACCTTTTTAAGGATTTATATAAGGAAATCATAATAAGGCGCCCTAAAAAGGTAGGTTATTCAGGGTTTAGGTATGCCTAAACCTTCAAGGCTTTCGTCCCGAACATCTTGGGTCCTCCATCCTGGAGGAACCTTCAGTCGATTCGGGGGCATGCATAGTTTACCCTCAGGCTCCATAGTAGTTCCTGTCTATAGTATTCCAAATATGAACCCTTAAAAGGAACTACTGGTATTATGCTCCATAGTAGTTCTTTTTTGCACTACCTTATAGGATTCCAAAGTGTGAACCCCCAAAAGGAACTACTATGGAGCCTAGGGGTATAAACGGATATTACATCGTGCAGGAGTTTTCTTGAGAACCTGACTGTGGCACCGTTGTGCATAGTAGTTGTTGCGGCACAACGTTCTAATGTGCGGATCGGTGGTTTGGGATTTTGGGTTAGCGGGTGTGTGCACCCCAAGACAAGAAGCCTTGAACCCCCAAGCTCTACTTAAGCCGCTTCTGCTCCGACGCCCGTCGACCATCCGCCTCAAGGCCCCACTTTTAAAACCCCTCCATAGAAGTTCAGCGTTTTAGGGGTGAAGAATTTCGACCTTTTGAAGGCCCGGGATCTTGGGTGCAAGCCTTCGTGAACCCTGAGGGTCCATGTACCCAAACAGTATGTAGATAGGGCCCAATGTACCTATGTAGCGCCAAAGTATATACTAGTACATGGACCCAAAAACCCTAAACCCTAAAGCCCTTATAGACCCCTTATCGAACCCTTCAAGGTACCGCATCAGGGTACATGGACCTTTAGGGTGAGTTTAGGTGAGGTGTGTTCAACGCGGCATCCTGAAAGTGTCTGCGGCAGGAGAAATCATTGACTCGAGCGTGATGCGAGCACCTCTCCTGCAACAGATGCTGCCTGCCCTCAACCCCGAACCGTAAACCCTACACCCTAAACCCTAAGCCCTCCCACATCTCTTGGCCCAAGTCCTCACTCCAAAACGTCGAAATTCCAAATTGTATGTACACCGCCCACAACCATATCACACGCTGCTAAATCCCAATGCTGACCATTCCTTTCTTCGCAGACTCAGTAGCTGAGTAGCTAACCTTTGAGCTTATGGGGTTTGTATAATCCAACCATGATTGAAAAGGCGAACCTGTCTCGGGCTGGGGTACCAAGCCCCTACCCAGACCCCCGGGAGGATCTAGAATCTAGAAAGTAGATCCCCTAATTTGGGCCCCTATACTACTAACGGTATTTTATGGGAACCCCCATAAAGGGATCTACTTTTTGGATCCTCCCGGGGGTCTGGGAAACCCGAGCCTAAACCCTAAACCCCAAACCCTAAACCCTAAACGAAACCCCAAAAACTTGGGCTGGGTACCAAGCCCCTAAGCAGAGAAGCACCAAGGTAGCAGAGCTCCGAAAGTTTTACGAGCAAGAGATGCAGAGCACAGAGCCAGGACTCTTCCAGCGGTTTGAGATTTAGGGTTTTCTAAGGGTCTACTTAGTTCTCCAATACCCAACCTTTAAACTTGTTGGGTTCTTGCAGTTTAGTAGTAATCTGAAAGTTTAACCTTGTACTTCTGTGGCTTATTGTAAGTCTAGCATTTGGGGGACCTGCGAACAGGCTGCGAACTCCAATCCTAAATCCCTTCGGTGCATCGTCAGTAAGTCGGACATTGACGGTCCTAAGCCCTACCTTAACCCTGAATAATAACCTACCCTTTTTTAGGTTTCTTCAAATTGATTTCCTTATATAAGTCCTTAAAACGATAGGTTATTCAGGGTTAAGGTAGACCCACTCGGCAGGAACCATCTTCAGCCTGCACCTCAAGGCGACCATGATGCAGCTCGGCACTCCCTCGAACCCCTGAGCCCTCCAGCTCCACAGCCCAGCAAACACCTAACCCCAAGGAGGCCTGAAGAATCAGCAATGCACGCGTCTTGCTATCATTCTCGACTCCTTCGCAGGAGCCAGCAGATCTCTAAACCGGATCTCATCCCCAAAAAGGGTAGGTACTACTATAATTATATTCCTAAAAGTTCTAAACTGCTGTACCATGTCTTGCAAGAAGCTTAGGAAAGTTTCGGACCCAGTTCTCTTCGGCCACTGCGTGGAGGCCAGGGGACGGGCTTTAGACTTCTATAACATGCTAGGGTTTGGGATTTATATTGCGGCTCCCTCTCGCAACTTATACTATGGGAAGAAGCGAGTCCTTCTCTGAGAAGTTAAAGCGGACCGAGTTCTGTGCAAGGGGATCAGGCTTTGCTTGAATTTGGGGGTTGGGTGGAACAGCCCCTGATCCTAAACCCCCTAAAACCTAAACCCCTAAACCCTAAACCCCTAAACCCTAAACCCCTAAACCCCTAAACCCCTAAACCCTAAACCCCTAAACTCTAAACCCCTAAACCCCTGAACCCTACACCTAAACCTCAAACCCGACCCAGGTCTTCTACAAGGATGCTTTCGAGAAGCATGCTGCCCTTTTCCAAGAGCTTGGCGTGAATCCGAACAACGGCGCCAGACGCCAAGAGCCGGCTCGCGGAGGTTTATAGGGTGGACTATACCGTAAACCGCCTTCACCCCGACCTGTACCACCAAGAGTAGGTAGAATAATAGCCCAAAACCCATGAAAGGCTGTTATTCTACATACTTTTGGGGTGCAGGAAGTACCTACTATTCTAAAGGGTGGTCGGGTTTTTTTTGAGTTTGAGTTCAATCACGTTGTCACGGCCCGCTTGTTTTTTTCAAGCTGGACAACTCCCCAAGTTCTGTGATTTTGGTTATCCTGATCGGAACCCAAAGCCTCCTATGTACTGATATGGTAGAATGTAGGGTTTCCATATTAGGAATTGTTATTATGGCCTAGGGAAGTATCCCCCATAACAGTACATAGGACCTTTTGGGAACCCAAACAACCATCAGTCCTGAATGTAGCTGGTATAAGATGTTTGCAACAGAAATGGACAGAGACAGAAGTCAAATATCGAGATGGGCGTCCATTAAAAAGTCTGCTGACCTACGTTTGAGTTCCTTTGCCCGTTTCTCTCTCTCTCTCTCTCTCTCTCCCTGTCTCTCTCTCTCTCTCTCTCTCTCGCCTCCTGTCTGTATTGCTGCTCGCCGTTGTCTCTTTTGATTCTCTCTCTCTCTCTCTCTCTCTCTCTCTCTCGCTCTGCCTGTCCGTCTATCCGAGTCTATCCAGTTGCATGCCCGTCTGTCTGTATGCATATCTGGGCTGCCTGTCTACGAAACAAAACAGTGCTATCGTGCATCGTACGTGCCAAGTACTGTGTACAGATTCACGGAGCGCGCAACATACAGCACTACGGTCTTGTATGTGCTGATCGATGGATACACAGGTTACTCGTGTGCACACTGTCATGGTGAGGTCGGCGACGTCTACACCAAGATTGCTGGGCATCCCAAGCAGGCCAGACCGTGACCCTACACCCGAAACTCGTCAGTTTCACGGTAGGAGTGTCTGAAGGAAAGCTAGCCGTGATGGCTTCCAGGCGTTCGGCTTACGGATGACTGCTTGCACCCTAAACCGCCTAAACCCATCAATTCTTGATCAGGCTCGGTGGTGAAGTTGAAGGGCAGCGATCTTCCGGAACCCCTAAACCCGGTATCCCAAGACCACCCTCTAAATCCAAATATCCTGAAATTTGAACTGCTGTGAAATGGAAAGGCCTGAATAACTAGCCATAGTATTCCTCAGGGTTCCTTTGTTCAAACATATTTTAAATACCCTAGTTAGTTGATGTAATGTGTTAACGCCTATATCCCCAAACTCCTTGTAACACCATTATAGTATCCTAAACCCTAAACCCTAAACCCTAAACCCTAAACCCTAAACCCTAAACCCAGTATATAACCTTGCACGGAAGCCTGTCAAGGAGCCCTAAACCCAATTAGTAGGCTGCAAAATTATGCGAAGGCCGAGGTCGAAGCGGACCTCATGGCATGCTACGACAAGAGGCATGCTGTAGGGGAGCACTTGGTGGTTTAGGTTTTCGGGGTCTATAGGGTTTGGGTGTTTTGGCAACCCTAAACCCTAAACCCTAAACCCTGGGGTTCAGGATGTTTAGGTTTTCCGGCTTTTGGATTCTGTGTTTTCGGCTTTGGCTGTTTAGGTTTTGCGCCCAGCTCAACGCTTTTAAAGGACCACTGTGATTGGTACGCATGTTGCAAAGGCAAGGTCATGCACGATATAAACTCGGAGAGTCGTCTTCACAACCCTGCTTACCCCAAAACCCACCCCCTAAACCCTATAGCATGAAACCCTTAACTACCCTACTGTAGCTTCTAGGCCCCCGAGCCGGGGGTTGGAATGTCGGCATCCACACAGAATCGACTTGGCCTTCGGATACTACAGTAGCAGTTTAGGAGGATTAGTGCTAGGATCCCCTATGCTTTACTTTAGGGGCATGAGGATACTAATGTTCCAACTTTCTGGCTTCTACCATAGGTGTTGGGGCTTTTGGTGTTTTTTTCTTGCTTGCTCCCTTTTTCAGGTACCCTAAATATGAGGTGCCGTATTATAATAAGGACCCATAAAGGAACCCCAATTTTGGCAACCAACCAGGTGGCTTCGGAAACCTTAAACTCGGAGCTAACCGCAAGCCATAAACGCCTAGACCCGAAATGTGTGAAGGGTCGGTGCTGCTTTGGGATCGGGGGAAGTGATTTGCCCAGCTCGTCCTAAACGTCGTTGAGTTTGCTGAAGAGCCTTCTCGAAGGACCCATCACACTTTCATATTGTGGCTTGTTAGCGGCGGTTCAGGCTGTTGTAAAGTGCGAGGAAGCCGGGTCGGGGGCCTGGGATTGCCAAGTCATGACCCCGAGCCATGAACCCAAAACCCAAGAACCAGCCAAAGAGCGAAATTGAGAGTCGATCTGTTGCAGGCCTCCGATGGCTTATGTGGACAGCCGTCGTGGCATCACCAACCTGCATGTGCCCTGGCTCGGAGTTTCGCCTTTTCAGTTAATTTGGACATTAGGGTGAAGATTGCTCCCCGAATTCACAAGCAACAGGCTTCCGATACATCGCGGGCTTCAAAAGTCCGTGGAGTCTATGCATGGTACCTAGGGTGTGCTCCCCTGCAATAAGTCACCAGGCGTGAGAGGTCTGCGCCGTGAGAGGTCTGCGCGAAGCCCTGGCACCCCAAATCTCAATCCGTCATTCTGCTGGGTGATGTGTTTCGGCACCAGAAACGCTTGGTCTCTAAGTTTCAACATGGTCGCTGAACGCCGGAAAGCCTGCAACTTGAAACGTAAGCTTCTGTTGTCGGGTTTGGGGGTATACGTTCGTGGGTCTGGGGTTTGCGGCTTTATGTTATGGGGCTCTAGGATTTATAGGGTCCAAAATCTCACAGCCCCCAGGTGCCTTCCGACGTCATCGTAGATGCCTCCATGGCCGCAGCAGTCCGCGATGCTGGGCGCATGTGGACCAAGGCTGCCTCCCGAAAAGGGGTGAGAGGAGGGATTTCCAGGCCGGAAGTTTCGGGTTTCTTAGTAATTTCTCAGGGTTTAGGGTTTAGGGCTTTAGGGTTTAGAGTTTAGGAAGTTTCGGGTTTTAAGGAGCAGTCTGCATGGTCCAGGGTTCGTAGTTCGGTGGGGCTTCCGGGCTGGGGAAAAATGTGGGGGCGGGCCTATAGTAACCTCTGATCTGAACCTAAACCCCCAAAACCTGACCTCTGAGCCCTACCTTATAACCTCAAATAACCTACCTCTTAAGGACCTATCTCAGGAAATCATCATAGGAACCTTAACAAAACCTACCTTCTCAAGGACTTATATGATGAAGTCATATCAGGACCCTTACAAGGAAGGTTTTATAGGGTCCAAGAACACATGACTTCTATAGCCTCGGACCCTAAATCGTGACGGCTGTCGGGCTTTGGTTCAGGGGTATACGTTCTTTAGACTTGATGGACCTACCTTGATCTATTTATTCTCCGTGTGACGTAGAGAAAGTTGTCAAGAAATTCTTCCGCAAGGTGCTCTGAGATACTCCGGCAACCCGATCTGAAACACATGATTTCCGGGAGGAAGATACCCTGTGCGACGCAAAGTTCGTGATTCCAGATCGGTGCTACTCCGGCATCTACACCGCTGCAGCTCGGCTCTGCAGCCCTGGCTTGTACTATAGGGGCCTTAATAACTACCTATACCATTTTTGGGAGGTTCCTCGTTAAAATACATTGGCCCCGAAACCTTATTCTAATCATTAAGGCCCCTATACTAGGTTTCGGACGTGGCGTCAGAAAGAGAGTCGGTCTCAGTCCTGATTTAGTGAGCACTGCAGGGCAAGAGCACTTCAGCCCGAAACGCTGCCAAAGTCGTGCAGGCTTCTAGGATGTGTTGCCCGGTGCAAAGTCTGAACCCTCATCTTCCAAGCGCAGTTTGAAAAACGGCAGACCAACAAATCCATGTCGTCTGAGGTGATCGAGGATTGCAAGAAGAATGGCAAGCTGGATCCTTCCAAGATAGGCGCCACGTCCAACGTCGGGCTCATGGCTGCGAAAGCGCCTTGGCGTCACAGCTTCCGACGGGTCAGTGCTTTCAGCTTTGGAATTAAGGGTTTTTGGACATGGTTCTTAGAAACCCAACGGCGCGGGGCATTTGCAGCCTGTGACTCAGCTCACATTCGTGATACTTTCTCGTTCGTCCCCTGCGCAGTACGAGGTACACCCAAGCAGTATTCTCATATTCCCGCCTTCCACCCCTTGCCCAATGCCCCAAGTCCCTCATGCAGGTTTGACTATAAACAAATAGAAAAAGAACCTCTATTCTAATCATGTAGGTCCCTGGTTAGATGAATTTATCTGAGACCGGGAGTTACTTACCTTGGGTTAGTAGGGAATGGAGGAATAGGGTACAGTGATAACCATTATTACTACCATTCTTCGATTCCCTATTAACCAAAGGTAGGGTTAGGGTAGAGAGGTGCAGGGTTTACGTGTATAGGGTTTAAGGTTGTGGAGTTGAGGGGGTTAAGGGCTCAGGGGTTAGGGTTTAGGGTTTGGGGCAAAGGGTGGAGGGGTTTCTTAGTTAAAGAGTCGCGTTGAAATTGCAATGGAGCCCATAGACAATAGAGATGCGCCTTGGTCAGCAAGCAGGATACCGCAGTGTACATAGCTGCAAAGTGTGCTCTGTGTTGTAAGGACCCCCGCCAAAAAGGACGCTTGTTTCAGGCAACCTATGCATCCCAACAAACTGATTGCCTGAACATAGACATGACATTGCTGCTCCTAAGTCCTAAAGATTTTAGGAGGTCTGGAAAGCGTCCCAGTCTCTTGTACTTGCGAAAGAAGACGGTGTTGGGTTTGTACAATATGAGCGTG
Source organism: Symbiodinium sp. CCMP2592 (assembly GCA_905221615.1). Lineage (NCBI taxonomy): Eukaryota > Dinophyceae > Suessiales > Symbiodiniaceae > Symbiodinium > Symbiodinium sp. CCMP2592. Next base: position 841,220 of record CAJNDT010000302.1, on the reverse strand, counting down.
CAGTGCTCGCATTGTTGATGTTTTATTTGAGACCTGTGCCCCCAAACACTACTGCAAATGCACCAGGCGGAGGAGTACGGATCCCACGACAAGACCTTCGTCGTGCCAGAGGCAGCAGAACACCACTTGTCCAAAACCTTCAGAGGTGTTCTAAGCCTATGCAAAGATCATAAATCGGAGCCCTAAACCCCTAAAGCCTTAAACCCCAGACCCTAACCCTGAGACCTTCAAGGACCCCGACCAAAACGCCCTAAGCCCTAAACCCCAAACCCTAACCTTCAGCCTTCAAGCCTCAGCTCTTCAACCCTCAACTACTAACCCTTTTTGGGGTCCATGTACCCAAATAGGGTCTCCTTTAAGGATACCATATGTGATGGTTCCTTTAAGGGTACCATAAGGGTTCCAAAGCTTAAGGGATCCACGAGGGTTCTAGAAGGGTCTATTTAGGTACTTTGGGGCCAAAGTATATACTATATGGGTACATGGACCTCTTCAATCCTAAACCCTAAAGCCCTATGGTACCCTTAAAGGAACCCTTATCCTTATTATCACTATTATTATTATTATAGGAACCCTTAAACGAACCCTATTTGGGTACATGGACCCTTTTGGTGAGGCAGCTCTTGGGATCCCGACATAGAATTCTACTGAATGGTCTGTTGTACATATATATATATATATATATTTCAACAAGGTTTGTCTGCGGGTTCTTGATAGGGCTTGCTACGAGGTTTGTGGCAGGGTCCATGTACCTATACAGCGTTGAGAATAGTATACACATGGATCTGGAGGGGTTTAAAGCCACAGTGCAGGCTACAATGCTTGTCGATATGTGGACCTCTAGGGGTTTCGGTGAGGTGCCAGACCGCTGGAACTAACAAGCCTTGATCATGTGATAGAATTTTCATAAATCCGATAAAGTTCTCGTTCTTCGCCCATATAAAGCCATAGTTGAACTACAGTCCGACCCTATCCTTACCTTTGGTTAGTAGGGAATGAGGGGTGGTAGTAATAGTAATTATACTTGTACCCATTCCTCCATTCCCTACTAACCAGAGGTCATGATCCCTGTAGAGGAACCCTAAGCCCCTATAGATCCCTTTAAAGGAGCCCTATTCCCTACTAACCAACGGTAAGTATCAGCCTGAAACCTACAGTCCAAGGGTATACACCGTTAATATAGCTATTATATACCCATTATATAGCCCATTATAGGGTAGGGGTCCCCATTAAGGGTTCCTCCTTGCCCCTTTTGATACAGTGTTTTTTCGCTGTTGAGGATGGTCAGATGCGGGTCATCAAGCGCGACACCGAGGAGGTCAATGGCACTATATCACTCATGTAAATTAATTTAATGATCAGATGGGAGTTTATGCAGATTCATAAAAGGGGTGCGGGAGGGGGGAGGGCATAGTAACAGCTAGAAGGGTTTTGGGCGGTACAGCATAGTCTGAGTTTATAGGGGCTGCAAGAAAAATGTTCTACAAATCATGCAGACGGTTTTGGGGTTCATAAGATATAGTTGCTCTAGTTGCAAATCTGGCGCCAGTGCAACCATTGTGCTTGAAATGTGGCCCCGCAGAAAAGAATAAGTTACGGTAGTTTAGGATATATGGTCGGCTTGAACTTCGGAGCTTTGTGGTGGTGGGGTCGAGTCTCAGGCTGTGGGGTCCGGGGTTCCGGGCGCCGCTTCTAGGAATGCTTAAGCAGGGAGTTTTGGACTTGTCGGGGGGAGCTTCGAACTTTCTGACTATCAGTTTAGAGTTGAGGTTAGCTAGCATCAAACGAGGACTGCCAATACATCAATGTATTCATATGGGAGTTTGCGAAAATAGGGGACCCTTCTATAGTACCCTAAATAGCAGGATCCTGGTTATAAGAACCACAAAATAAGGTACCCCTATTTTCGGAAACATCATGCCGCGGGTTGTCGTGGCCAGGCTTCTGTGGCAATCTAAGCTGTCTAGGGACAGGAGCTGATCCCTTAGCAGAGTTTGGTCTGACCTTTAGAATCAAGTAGAAAATTGGCATTCATCATAAGGGAGTCCTACCATTGCTTTGAGTCTGAGTTGTACCATTACTTCGCCAGCAATGTCATCAGCAGGTGCTCATGTCCCACGAAGTGGCCAAGGGCGACGTGTGGCGCATGTGCTGCACCCTGAGCTTTCCAGGACGCCGTGGAGGGGTAAAGGACTGTGGATGTAGCGTTGACGGCTTCCTTATTGACTTACAATCCCGTACCAAGTCCAGAACAAGCCATCAAGTGCTTCACCTCTGCTCAGATCCATCAACCCACTTTGAGAGCCCTCAGCATCTCTACAGGCACCAGAACCGGAGAATTCCAAACACCCCACGCTGCCGGGTTTGCTAGGCCTTCACAGTGCAGCCTCAACACCTTACCCCCCCCATTCCGAAACCCTCAAATCGAAAACGAACCAAACCACGAAATCCACACTAACAACCACTAATACGATCAAGCCGAAATGCTGCGACCCGCTTGCCTAAGGCCAGACGAAGGACGGACCAATCCAGGACTGGGTGAAGCTCGCGGTGGTTCGAGCTCGGGCCACTGGCGTGCCCCTCGGTCGGCATCGGCAAGCATCGTCTGAAGCCCTCAACCTCTAAACCCTACCTGGACCCCGAAAGTATGTAGAATAATGGCCTATTATAGGTATTGGGCCAGTATTTTACCTAATTACCTTGGGGGGGGTTTAGGTAGACCGTACACCCATCAACCCAATGAATACCCGATTGGGGCTGAGGGGCATGGCAAAGTGCTTTTGGTATGGCTTCAGTGATCGTGTCGGGGAAGGTGCAGCAACATGGGTAGAGTCTACCTGAACCCCCCAAAGTAGGTAAAACAATGGCCCAATACCTATAAACGGCCATTATTCTACATACTTTGGGGGTCCAGGTAGTATTGGTTTGATGCATATGGGAGTTTCCGAAAGTAGGGGGACCCTGATATAGTATGATTCTAAATAATAGGATCCTTATTACAAGGGCCCGAATAAGGTACCCCGACTCCCATATGAGGCACAGACAGTCGCCAGATCATGGGGTAAAGCCTTATGACCACACCCAGCAAGGGCGCTGCAGCCCTGAAAAACCGCAGAGCCTGCTCCATAGTATATTATTGCGTAGAGGCTCCTTTGAACAATGTAGTGCAATCCTCCCAAAACTATTCAAAACCATTAGGGCCCAGATCAGTCGTCCCCTAAACCGTAAACCTTATAACCCGGATCAGCCGTCCGTCGTGTTGTGCTGCGCGAGGCCCGCCGTGTTCTGGCTGACGGAGCAGCGCGCTCATGACCGCAGCGTGATCTCCAAGGTCAGGGTTTAGGGTAGGGTTTGGGGTTTAGGGTTTAGGGTTACTTGACTTTCCCCTAAGCCTATATAGGGACTACTTTAAGGCCAAAGTATATCCTATTTGTGTACATGGACCCTTAGGATTTGTTGGGCTTCTATGGTCGACTGAGATGCCGTCGCGGGTTGAAAGTGCCATAGTTCGTACCGCGGTATTAAGACATGTCTTGAAGTGTGGTTGTTATCTATACCCTTAACCTTAAGTTGTAAAGCGACACTCCAGGTCTGGAAAGGATACGCTGATTTGGGACTGGCGCGGAGAAGGTCTTTTGCAATTCGGTGTAGGCTGGTTCAGGCTTTGCCTTAACCCTGAATAACCTACCCTTTTAGGGTTCCCTATTGTGATTTCCTTATATGAGTCCTCCAAACGGTAGGTTCTTCAGGGTTAAGGTGGGGCTTGAGGATTTAAGGCTTACCGGGGCTTTCGGGTATTAGGTTTACAGGGTTCAGCTTCTGGAACAGACCCCGAAACTGGGAGGTGTCAAACCTAGTGTCTCCCTAGGATTTTTTTAAATTCTCATTCATATAACACCCAAGAGAAAATTACAACTGTGATTTTTAATATGGTCCGAAGGCGGGTGTAGAAATAACAGCTTAGAGCTGCTAGGTGGCTTGGGTAGAGGATGATGGAGGTGTGAATTCCAAGAAGTTCTGCCGAAAGGCTTGAAGTTTTAGGGTTTAGGGGTTAGGGTTTAGGTTTTCTTGGATTAGGGTCTTGGGTTAGTTTGGTCGTGGCCATCCCAAGACATGCATGCATGCCTGGAGGTCAAGAAATACTTGGAGCGGCACGACACTGAAGGTGGGATGCTGGTTGATTCTGCGTATCTGAATCTGTTCAGCTTTACATTAGAATATTGCATGCAGTGGGTAGAAAGGCCTTGATTTCGTTTAGCAAAAAGCTTCCTGGACTTGCTTCCTCTGGATGCACACAGTCTTACAAAACTTGCTAGTGCATCGTGCCAATAGCAGAAAACGATGATTCGGCTCTCTACTCATTGCTTCTATAGCACCCATCCGCACTGATGTTTCCGAACACAAGCGGCTCGCTGACTGGAAGTTTGGAAATACGTGGCTTCCTGACAGTCTCCGGGAACAGGAGTTAGCCCAGCAAGCTTAAAGAGTTTTCGAAGATTTTGGGATGCCTGTCTCTGCCTCTGCCCCAAATGATCTATGCAGGAAGTGCAGGGAACTTATAACTCGCTCCTCGACTGTGCAGTTAGAAAGCTGTCCAGAATCGCTGCACCCGGACCCCAAAAGTATGTAGAATAATAGCCTTTTCTAGGTATTGGGCCATTATCTTAGCTACTTTGGGGGTTTCGGCAGGAGTCTTGTTGAATGTCCCACACCCCGTGGACCCTAAGCTTGCAGAGGTCCCAGGTCATGCTCAGAAGGCCGACTCCCAGAGCAAAAAGCACCCCTTTGCGATTGCTTTAAACTATTTTATACTCCACCTAGACTCTTCCTTAACCCTGAATAACCTACCTTCTTAGGGTCTCTTAGTATATGATTTCCTTACATAAGTCCTTAAAAGGTAGGTTATTCCGGGTTAAGGCTGCACCCCAATCTCTACGTCCAAAACTTTCCCGACACTTACACCCCTTCACAACCTAAACCCTGAACCCTGAACAGTCAACTTTCAGGGCTAGAACTTCAAGGTCTCAAAGTCGACCCGGGCGCCCCGGCAGGTCTGGACATCCAAATCCTGTCGCCCGAAGAGGCGAGGACCTAAGAATCGTCAGCGAATGATTCCCTGGAAGCCCACTGTTGTGCGTCACTACACCATAGCTGGATGGAATTGTTGAATACAAACAGCATCCAAAGTGAATTTCCTACAGCGGGTAATTGGGCTTCTGACGAAGCTTGAGTGTAAAGACTGCGTGGCTTGGCTCGCATGCAGCTCTTCAGCGCATGTCTTGTAGGGCTTGTTGTGCTTCTATACTATCAGAGTTGGAAGCGAAGAATTGCAACGAGTACTCCATTGACTTGAAGAATCGAAATGGCCCTCGTTGCAATGGCCTTTGCTCGAGCATTGGATCGACCACCCCAGATTGAAGTCGCTGCACCTGGCTTTCAACCTCCGCAGATGCCAAACCGTCCAAAATCCACATGCGCACCCACACTGCAGGTCGGGAATGCAGACGGGCAGATACAAGTTCAGTGGACAGCAGTGCCTGTAGTCACCCACTACACAGTACGTCTCCGGCAAGTTGGCAGCTCTCAGTGGATGCTGTTCGATGCCGCTACGCAGATGCTGGTAGAATCTGGAGGCAAGGCGGTGGTGGCACCAGAGACACAGTGTACCGTCCCGGGTCTGGCCATGGACCAATTGTACGAAGCAGTTATCTCTGCTCGCAGCGATGTCGGGTGGATTGACGTCAGTCCTGTCTCCCCTCCTTGCGGCTGGCCAAAGCCACAGAAGCCGAACCGTCCGCAAGCCATTTGTTCCGGTCCAGATAGCATCCGAGTGAATTGGGAGCCGTTGGCATCTCAACCGAAGGTGATAGCATACAGCGTCCGATGCCGGTCGCAAAACGGTGCTTGGAAGTTCTTCGATGCCGGTTCCAAGCAGCTTGTTGAATCCGGCGGCCTGCCGCTGAGCAGTGCAGAGCGCGAATGTTGGATTTGTCGTTTGGCGAAGGACTGCTCTTACGAGATATCGATATCAGCCAAAAGCGCAGTTGGGTGGGGAGAGTGGTCTGAGCCATCAGCGCCTCTGAGAATAGCTGTGCCACCTACTCCACTTGCGCCCACACTGCAGGTTGGGAATGAAGACGGGCAGATACAAGTTCAGTGGACAGCGGTGCAAGCCACACCTGCAGTCAAGCGCTACACAGTTCATTTCCGGCAAGTTGGCAGTTCGAAGTGGATGCTGTTCGATGCCGCTACGCAGATGCTGGTCGAATCTGGAGGCAAGGCTGTGGCGGCGACAGCGACACAGGTTACCGTCGCTGGTCTGGCCATGGACCAAGTGTACGAAGCATCTGTCTCTGCTCGCAACGATGTCGGGTGGAGTGACGACAGTCCTGTCTCCCCTCCTTGCGGCTGGCCGAAGCCACAGAAGCTGAACCGTCCGCAAGCCATTTGTTCCGGTCCAGATAGCATCCGAGTGAATTGGGAGCCGTTGAAATCTCAACCGAAGGTGATAGCATACAGCGTCCGATGCCGGTCGCAAAACGGAGCTTGGAAGTTCTTCGATGCCGGTTCCAAGCAGCTTGTCGAATCCGGGGGCCTGGCGCTGACCAGTGCAGTGAGCGAATGTTGGATCTCTGGTTTGGCGAAGAAGCGCTATTACGAGACAGCCGTGCGAGCCAAAAATGCAGCAGGGTGGGGAGAGTGGTCTGAGCCATCAGCGCCTACGAGAATAGCTGTGCCAGCTACTCCACTTGCACCCACATTGCAGGTCGGGAACGAAGCCGGGCAGATACAAGTTCAGTGGACAGCGGTGCAAGCCACACCTGTAGTCACCGACTACACAGTTCATTTCCGGCAAGTTGGCAGTTCGAAGTGGATGCTGTTCGATGCCGCTACGCAGATGCTGGTCGAATCTGGAGGCAAGGCTGTGGCGGCGACAGCGACACAGGTTACCGTCGCTGGTCTGGCCATGGACCAAGTGTACGAAGCATCTGTCTCTGCTCGCAACGATGTCGGGTGGAGTGACGACAGTCCTGTCTCCCCTCCTTGCGGCTGGTCAAAGCCAGGAACACCAAGATCACCTGAGGTTGTCGTCGTGTCTGGAAGAGGAAAGATACGAGTCACATGGGAACCTGCCCGATGGATGCCACCGGTTCTCCACTATCGCATCAAGGTGCGGGAGGTTGGGTCCAGGGCATGGATGGTGTTCGATCATATTTCCAGAGCGCTTGTTCAAAGCAATGCGACTGCTGTTCCAGCAGCAGAAACCCAATGTGAAGTGGATGACTTGCGTGGGCATTATGAGGTGTGTTTGTGTGCGCAGAATGCCGCAGGTTGGAGTGACGGTTCAGATCCCTCCAACATATATGTTCCTCGCGTCGACTACCATGCGTTGCTGCATAGTCACCCAGAGGGCCGCTTCCAGACAGATGTGGTGAGTCTTGCTGCAGCATTGAATGGTTCCGGCAGGTATCGCGTCCGAGTGGCTCCTGGCACAACTGCGCAGACAGTCATAGCTGATGTCCAGCACTTGGCGAGCGTCGCCCATCCTGATGATGTAGTCCTGTATGGTTTCAGTGGCCATGGTGGCGAGTACAACAACAACGATGTTGACGGTGTGGTGTTGAAGCTCAACGGGTCTTCTCTGCCAGCTACGGTGCTAGCAGATGAGCTTAGTCGCGTGAGATCTCGGAAGATGGTCGTCATCATCCATGCATGCTTCGCTGGACGGTTTCCGGTCTTGCAGAGTCTTCACAATGTTGGCAGCGACCCTGGCAGCCACGAGACTGCTGAATTTGCCCACATGATGCATGAGCGTTCTGGAAAGATTGTCATCATGGCTGGACACGAGCTCACGTATGGCAACTGTTTTTGGAGCGCTTTGACAGCGAAGATCAATGATGCACATGAGAGTGGCAAGGATCTGCATTGTTTTGAGCTGTTTAGCTGGGTTGTCCGTGAGGTTCAGAAGGAATGGAATGATCGGCATCGTTCCCGTGCTTTTCACCCACTCATTTCTGCGCATCATGCGCATGACTTTCCATTGTTGCCGGGAGCTGACGTCTGACGAACACCGAGGTCTGCAAAATAACATGGCCGCACGGGAGCCCTCAGCCCAAAACAAGACTGCAGCCTTAATGAACTGTAAACGTCCGAGACACGCAAGACCTCCCAGAAGCTTCGATTCTGACGTGGTCAGAGCCAACAAGCTCACTCGAAGTCCTCTAAAGGTCGTCCATTCACATGGGTGGTTGTCAGGATTGTGTTCCCTTTTTGGGGGTCCTTAATTATAATACGGCGCCTAATATTTAAGTCTACCCAAACTTGTCGTCTACCCAAAAAGGGACCATAATTTTGACAACTACCCATAATCGCAGGCTAAACTCAAACGCCACCGCCAAATCCTAAGCATCGAAATCCTGCCTCGACGTCGCAAGAACAAGCCAAATCTAAGACCTCCAATACCCCAATGCGTGGCACTTTTCTCGAGGCTAACTGCAAAGCTTCGTACACAGCATCCCTGCAAGCCCTGAACCCTCTGGACCATATGCAGTCACCATCAAGCCATTAAACCTGTATGGGGAATTCAACCCTACACCCCAAATCCTCGGTTTTTCGGTGTCCTCGCACCCCACGTCATGTTTACCCAAGCCCTTCCTAGACCCCCCAACTACCCTTTATTTGTAGCCCCCAATTAGCTCTGAATGAGACATATTGGAGCCCTTTAAACGGTAATTACTTCGGGGTTCCCTATGATTTGTCCTGGGGTCTCCTTTCTGGGTCCTCCGGTTGATGATATAAATCCTGCATTACCCATAATCAGGAATGTACCATAATTCCCATAGTTTCGGGTCCTTAAGGTAATGCAGATTTATATCCCTAAACCCTAAACCCCTATAGATCCCTTAAGATCCCTTTAAAGGACCCCTAGGATTTATATCATCAACCGTCCCAGCAGGCCATGAAGTTCACCCTCGCGAGGGCGAGGCAAGGGCTCGACACGATCACCGTGACGGGCAACGTGCTCCGTGCCCCGCCAAGGAGCCGAGAGAGCCCAAGACCCCTTAATTAAGGGTTCTTTAAAGGGATCTAGAAGGTTTAGGATAGGGTATAGGGTTTACGGCTTACTCCAATACCCCTTAAATAAGGAATGTGGCTCAAATTACATAGGGCTTCATATTATGAATGTTGATAGGAGCCGAGAGAGCCCAAGACCCCTTAATTAAGGGTTCTTTAAAGGGATCTAGAAGGTTTAGGGTAGGGTATAGGGTTTACGGGACTCCAATACCCCTTACTTAAGGAATGTGGCTCGAATTATATAGGGCTTCATATTATGATAGGAGCCGAGAGAGCCCAAGTCCCCTTAATTAAGGAATGTGGCTCAAACTATATACAGGGCTTCATAATATTATTCAAGCTGAATTCCTTATTTAAGGGGTACTGGGCTCTTTGGGAGTGTCCTTCATTAGCCTCTTCCGTAAGAAAGACTACTGGGATCAGGGTCGGAAATTGAGAAGCATGTACCTGTACAATAATCGTCCTCCTTGTTACTAGGGTTATATGTGTGTGTGTGTGTACAATTAAGTGGAGAGAGATGCGGTCATTTTCTCGTCTAGCTCACAATGGTACGGATGGGGTTTGAGAAGGTCATAGGACTTGACTGTGAGTGGTTTGGGGTTCGGGTTTAGGGTTGTCGGGTGTTTGGCGTTTCGCTTTTTCGGATTTAGGACTTCCCTCGTGTTGTTCTTCGATGTTGCATGCACTACTTGGTCTGATCCGTAGTGTTTATGTCTGTACGCCTCTCCGTGCCGCGGCGACACCAAAGTGCATCATGGCATACGACTGAACAGAGCGGCCTCTTGATTCTGCTTGGGTTGCCTGTGTCTATGCTCTTTTGGCTCTTTACCCGTCTATGCGCGTAGGAAGCACTGATTTGTTATTCAGAACTCTGTTCACCACGTCATGAATGTGCAGTTCGGGTAGGTCGACCTTCATTCCTTTTGCGTGACAATAAAGCCTCTTCTCACGCTACTGTTCTCGAGAGCTCAAGCCGTTTGTGTGACTTTCGATGGTTGTCATCGCTACACCCTATACAGTCATGACCCTATGAGATCTTATGAGCCAGGCTATTTTGCGGGACTAGGCCTCAGGCGTGCAGCCCTGTTTTATCTGAAGCATTTGGCCGTTCAGGTGACTATTTGACAGACCTCTTCCCAATTCTGGAGCTTGGAACGAGCGCGAAGATGCTAATCTCCTGAATCGGAAAGATTTGCATATTTGGGTTTCTCTTCGAGTTGGAGCTTCGACGGTTCGAGCTTGGAAGCTGTGAAGGGTTGACAATTTCACCTGGCGAAGCCTTCTAGATGTCGAAGCGAGAGGGAGCTACTTCAGGTGCTCCTGCTGCTGCTGCGCTTCCTGCTTCTACTACTACTACTACTACTACTACTACGACTACTACTGCTCCTACTGCTGCTGCTGCAACTACTACTAGTGCTGCTGCTGCCCTCCTCCTCCTCCTCTTCTTCCTCGTGCTCCTCCTACTACTACTAGTGGGTACTACTACTACTACTACTACTACTACTACTACCCGTTTTGCGTGTATTTGACGCCATGCTTTTCCTGCTTTTGGGAAATCTGCGACTTGGTTTCAGGGCCTAGATTTACTGGTATTTACAGCATTTCCGTGGTTATTCGTTTTTATCTCTTTAAAGAAGGACCATGCAGACCCGAGCGCCAGAACGACCTAAAATACAGTCATCATCATCATCATACTCATCAACATCATCATACTCAGGGCCTAGATATACTGGTATTTACAGCATTTCCGTGGTTATTCGTTTTTATCTCTTTAAAGAAGGACCATGCAGACCCGAGCGCCAGAACGACCTAAAATACAGTCATCATCATCATCATACTCATCAACATCATCTTACTCATCAACATCATCATTGACCTGGGGGGGGGGGGGGGGGGGGCTAATCGCGAGCATGTTTGACATCATCATCATAACAGTAACATTCAAAACCGTCAAATTCATTGTCGCCATCAACATCATCATCACGGTGATAGACAATATCATCATACTCATCAACATCATCATACTCAGGGCCTAGATATACTGGTATTTACAGCATTTCCGTGGTTATTCGTTTTTATCTCTTCAAAGACGGACCATGCAGACCCGAGCGCCAGAACGACCTAAAATACAGTCATCATCATCATCATACTCATCAACATCATCTTACTCATCAACATCATCATTGACCTGGGGGGGGGTGGGGGGGGGCTAATCGCGAGCATGTTTGACATCATCATGGCATGACTTTCACTTGAGCCGATAAAACCCACGATCCAGGGCGCTCGGCTCACAACGACATGCGCATGCGGAAATGACGTCCCTGCCGTGTGTTTCGGACATGCATGCACCAAAAAACACAGCGTCAAATACACGCAAAGCGCGTACTACTACTACTACTACTACTACTACTACTACTACTACTACTACTACCACCTTGACTACTACTACTACTACTACTACCACCTTGACTACTACTACTACTACTACTACCACCACGACCACTACTACTGCTACTACTACTACTACGGCTGCCACTGCCACTGCCACTGCCACTGCCACTGCCACTACGACTACCACTACCACTACCACTACCACTACCACTACCACTACCACTACCACTACCACTACCACTACCACTACCACTACCACTACCACTACCACTACCACTACCACTACGACGACGACGACTACGACTACGACGACGACTACGACTACGACTACGACTACGACTACGACTACTAATGGTCTTCTGACCACCGCAGCTGCTACTGCCAGGCAGTGCTGAGCGTCGTATTCCATGACTTTGGTGCCATGTTTTGGTCCCTCGCCCTAAACCCCTAAACCCTAAACCCCAAACCCCAAAACCCTAAGCCCTAAGACCCTAAACCCTAAATGAGGCTTTCCATCGTGCCCCTGTTGGCCGGTGGTGGGATGTTCGAGACTGGAGCAGGCTTCGGTGCATTCTTATCGAGAGTTTCCGAAAATTAGGGGTTCCTAAGGGCCCCTCTAATACTATAAGGGATCTAAAAGGGTTCTTTAATAGGGATTATGGTAAGGAGGTTCCGAAAATTAGGGGTACCTTATTCTGGGGTCCTTATAATAACGATCCTACTATTTATTTCGGGTACTATAATTGAGCTAAGGTCGCTCCAGGGATCCTCCTCTGAGGGTTTGGGGAGTAAGCTGGCCTGCCCGAACCTACTTTTTCAAGGGTCAAGATATAACAAACCTGACGAGTATGCAGATTTTTCGGAAGACAAGTGGAAGGTAAGGTTTCTCGGGCCCGTTTCTGCTTCGGGATTTGGATCCCCAAGTTTTACCGGAACCTCGCACTCGGAAGCCCGAGATAGGTGAAACGTCCCTGAAGGTGTTGTCTCAACATTACGTCCTACGGTTGATGACATAAATCCTGCATTGCGGATAAATAGGAGTTTACCATAATTCCCATAGTTTAGGGTCCGAAAGGTAATGCAGGATTTATATCATCAACAGTAGCAGCGCCTCGATCTTGAACCATGAAGGCCCTCAATCCAAAGCCACGAGCCCTTAGCGCAAGCCCGGTTCAGTCGTCTAAAATTAGAAGTTCAACCCTGAAAAGACAGCGTTCCTCCAAGAGTAGAGCTTTTTCAGGTGGCTCTGCGCCCAAGCACGTGCAGCAGTTTGTGCAAGAGGGTCATCTCCGCCCCTGGGCTGCGGATCGTTTGGGGCTTCTATTGGTGTAGTCTTTGCCGTAGGGCTTGGGGTTTGTGGATTCAGGGTTGGGGTTTAGCCCTCGTGGGCATCCGAATGACAAGCGCTGCGGGCTATGTGTAATTACTCGGGATGTTTGGGAGCATGAAAGCCAAAGAAGCTGGGGCGGAAATTCAGCAGTGGTCTGCATTCCATTTTGACTGCCATCGCCCCAAAACATTTGAAGAAGATGTTCCTCTGTTGGTGCAAGCTGATGCTTTTGCACTGGCTCCGGCAGACTGATTCTTACCACGAATTGGTGTCCGCTGCTACGGCTCCAAATCATGAAACTCGAAGCCCTGCGCCCACCGCAAATCTGCATCGCTAAAGGTCCCTAAACTCCTAAACCCTAAACCCTAACCCTCTACCCTAGATCCTAACACCCCCCCCCCTCAAAAAAAAGCTCTAAGACTCCGCAGGTCCCTAGACTCCTAAACCCGGCCGCTTCAAGGATGGGATTCCTTGGGAGAGTTCTTGGCCATGGCGGTGTCCTTGGAGGCCCTTTCCTGCAAAGCCTCGGGGTTTTGTGGTTTAGGGTTTAGGGTTTAGGATTTTTCGGCAGGAGAAAGTTGGGATGTGGGAGTTTCCGATAATTAAGGATACCGTATTTAGGTGATTCTTAAGGATCCTACTGTTCAGGGTACTATATTAGAGTCCACCATTTCCGGAAACTCCCATGTAGGTGTAGGGTTTGGGGATGTCGCAGTGGCGGCATTGGGGATTCTTGTTGGGGGTTGCCGCTTTCGAGCTAGGTGATTGTCTTCTTTGTTTCCCGTTGACGGGTAGCAGGGAGTTTCCACGACGTGGTTTTACACGCTTACTTCTTTCGCTGTACACTTTACACTGAACGAAATTGAGTTTTCGTTTAGGGCTTTGGGGTTTGCAGGTCTGTTGGGCTTAATTTTGGCGTTTGTGGGGGCGCATTTGGTCAGAGAGGTTTTTGAGAGTTCGGAACTCATCTACGTTTTGGGGTTGGAGGGCGGGTGTCGAGGTTTGGCGTCTAGCAGGCAACCGAAAAAGATCAAGACGATCATGATTTAAAGGACCGGGTCAAAATACATCAATAGGGACTTAGGGTACCACAGCAGCTGGCTATCTCCAAGTAGAGACGGCGCCAATCTCGAGCCTTTCTTCCTCCTCCACGGCCATTATAAGTTGCGACTATTAGCGAATCTGAGAAAGGCAGGACATGTCTTCCGACTAAGCCCGACCTCAAGCTTCCAAGCCCCAAGTACCTCCAAAGCAGAAGCTCTACATCCATCCCGCCTGGAGATGCATCTAAACCCTAAACCCTAAACCCTAAACCCCAAACCCCTAAACCCTAAACCCTAAACCCCAAGATCAGGATGTTTCCATGAAGACCGGCAATCCCGACGCCAAGATCATGGCAGATACCCTCTCGGCTGCCGTAGGTGGGAGGTCCAGACAGGGTGTTTGTGTTGATGTTAGGGTTTAGGGTTTAGGGTTTATAGGGTTTATAGGGTTTATAGGGTTTATAGGGTTTATAGGGTTTATAGGGTTTATAGGGTTTAGGGTTTATAGTTTATAGGGTTTAGGGTTTAGGGTTTCAATGAACTTTCCCACTTTCATTGCAACTCTGGGTGTAGGGCTTTGGGTTTAGGGTCGACCTTATAGTAGGTGATGACTCTTCTGACCCCGCTGGTACAGGGTATGCCCCTGAACAAAGTAGGTTCTTGGATCAACTGTGCCGCTCGCGGATGTGGACATTCTGGTTTAGGTCCAGGTTGCAGGGTTTACCTTAACCTACCAAAACCTATTTTTTGTAGGGTCCCTATAAATTCCATATTAGGGTTTATAACAAGAACCTACAAAAGAGTCGGGTTTGGTAGTTTAAGGCTAAGGCAGGGTTTGGCCTACCTTCACTGGTTTGTCGAGGTCGGGGACTCGGAAGGAGGCCTCGACATAAGAGACAAAAGGCACTAATCTAAAACTTTTGGGGATACCAGGACCCCCCAATGGCCCTTTAATGAGGAGCCCTTATGGCCCTTAATAGTGGGTATTTGGGATATATTAGAGGGTAGTTGGGGGGTCTAGGTAGAGACCCTTTACCCGAAATCGCTATGAACTTGAGAAAGCCCCGAATCGTCAGAATCAGATGAACAGGCCCCCAAGCAGCCTGAACCCCTACACTGCAAGCTGAAGAGTAGACCCTGCACCCCAATCCTATACTCCTAAAGGCAATCCCTCCAATTTGCAAGCGAAAGTCGAAGGCCCGGAAGGGCCCGTAACCCTCAAACCCTCAGCACGAAATCGTCTAAACCTCTGAAGCCTTGACATCAACTTCTAAACTGCTTATGAGCACCCCTTTGACCTCTAAACTCTAGATCTCCATTTCCGATCATTCGGGTACCTTATTTTGATGTCCTTATAGCAAGGGTCCTACTACTTAGGATACTATATTAGGGTCCCCCATTTTCGGCAACTCCCGTATTCAAGCTTCTGGGGGATTTGCGATCCTAAGATATGCCGCTCCAACCACAAGACCCTCATATAGTAATAGCTTACAGGGGTCTCTTTAAAGGGAAGCCTAATTCTATTAACTAGGTGGCAATTTGGGGAACTTGTTAATTTCCTTTTATGGTTCCTATAGACGTACCTAATCATAAATACTTTTCAGAGCCTCAAAACTACAACCCAGATTATGAAGGCCCTTAAATTACGCAACACCCATAATCAGGAATATACCATAATTCACGTAGTTTAGGTTCCTTAAGGCAATGCAGGATTTATATCATCAACCGTAATGAATTACGCAAGGCAAGCTGATGGACAAGGGCAAATCTCCGAAGAGGAAGGCCGGAGCTGCGTTCGGCTTCAGGGCCTTCGTCTACTTGGAGGATCATGGGACTTAATAAGGGTCCTTAAGGGGCTCTTGAAAGGGATCTATAGGGTTCCTTAAAGAAATCTATGGGGTTTAGGGTTTAGGGTCTACTTGGAGGATCAAGGACTTAGTAAGTAAGGTTAGAAGTATCTTAATTCGGGTTATAAGTAGTTATAAGTGGACCCTCATTATAACCCTAGTTACTAAGTCCCATGATCCTTTAAGTAGGGTTCAAGTATCCAGGCAGTTACTATAGAAGCCTACGTAGTTACTAATGTTCTTTAGGGTTCCTTGCTGTAACCATACCACACAGGAGCCCAAAACCCTATTCTAATTATTGAGAACCCCTACATGGGATTTCGGGTTCTTCGGGTGTGATGGGGTTCTAAAGTAGGTTTGGCGATGAGAATCGGGGGGAGGGTTGAGGGTGTCACTAGGCTTTTCGCAAGTCTCAATGGTATGTTAGTTTGGGGTTGACGATTGTGCAAGCGGTCGCGAGGCTTGTTCCAGGGGATTCAAGGGTTATCCGGCTATGTTGGATGAATACTTCGATTGGGGATTAGACGGTTTAGGGAATACCATTGTGGCGGGACTAGGGGATACAGTCAGAGAACTAGGACTCGGGCTTACAGTGTATTTTGCTAAAAGTTTCGGGTCGTACTTGATTTTAAAGGCTTCTTTTCGCGAGACAGGTGGATGCAGACAGGTTTTGGGGGATACTTCGGGCAGCTGTCTTGTTGAGTGTTGAACAGCCCCCAAACCCCTACGCTCTCAAACCCTGAACCCCATGTCTTGATCTTGGGAGTTAGGATTAGGGGGACCCTTGGGGATATAGACCCTCTCAATAAGGCCCCTTTTAAGAGAGCCAGAAGTAGGGTTCAGAAGGGGTACCCTTTAAGGGGTCTCCCTAATAATACTACCTAAATCTCTAAACCCCTACTCACTTCAACCCTAAACCCTTACCCAACGGAACTGAACCCCAAAACCCTTACCCCCAAAAACTGAAATTAAAAACCGAATGCTTAAAGGATTCTTGGAGGTCAGGGTTTGAATCGTGCAGAGTTTAGGAGTATTGTTGGAGGTCACGGGCTTTCGGGGAAGGTTTAGGGTCTGGGGTCTACAGTCTTTAGGGTCTCGGGTCGATGTTTTCGGGATGTTTCAGGCTTATGGGTCAAGAGGGCATCGGGTTTATATAGGGTTTGGCGGTGCGCAAGGATTTCGCGGAGAGCTTTCGAGTTTGGTCCCCAAATCCTTGTCCTAAACGCTCAAACCTAAACGCATATGCTAGACCTCAGCCCTAAACGGTAAGTCTACGTACATCCACAAAGTTCTTGCACCAGAGCCCTGGCGGATGAGAGTTGCTGAAAGAATCAACAATTCTTTGTCATTTTTGGGTAACATTTTGCATTTTTATGGGTACTTAAACCTAATAAGGAATAAACATGTACATTTTTAATCCTATCCCAACAATGAAGTAGAATTCAGGACGTGTGGCGTGCTGTAGTCTGTTTGCTCCAGGCTATGGAGCTGGACAACAGAGGCTCCCACTTCTACCTCGCCCTCCTCTGGGCAGAGGTGCTGGGTGTGATTGGGTTTGGGTTTAGGGTTTGGTGTATTTAGGGTGTAAGGTCTAGGGTATTTAGGGTTTAAGGTGTGTCTGGGTTCCCTTTTGCTGGGAAGCTCCCTGAGCCTACACCTCAAGCCCTAAAGTGGAGAAGCTGGAGGATGCTAGCCGTAAGGAAAGGCCATGTAAGGCCCCTGCTACGAACCTACTTGGAGGATCATGGGACTTAGTAAGTAAGGTTATAAGTACCTTAATTGGGGTTATAAGTAGTTATAAGTCGAGTTACCCTAATTATAACCCCAGTTACTAGTCGCATGATCCTTTAAGTACCCTCGCCGCGCGAAGGCTCCCAATCCCCAGAGCTCCTAACTGGGGTCGTCGGGGTAGACCCAAAGGGTCCAAGTATCGTCATGGTATATACTTAGACCCCCAAAACGCCCTATAAGTATACATATTCCAGAATGATACTTGGACCCTTTGGGAGAGAGGGCTTTCTTCGACGGCGTGTAGGATGCGCGACCATGATAATGCGCTACTATGATTCGCCTGGCGATGTTGATCACGATGTTGCTGATATTTGCCCTGCTGGTGATGACCGCTGTATCGTCGTAGAGTTGGTGGAGTCGGGACTGTTTTGGGCAAGTAGGCACACCCGCTCAAGTCAACACCAGGAATTGGCCGCCCAGACAGACTCGGCCATGCTGCAGGCGTGGCTTTCATTCGTACGGAAGCATGGGCTGAGTTTAAAGGTTGAGGATCATTGACTAGGTTGTTTCGCGGTATTGGCCGGCTTGAATAAGATGAGTCGTTGGAGCCTCCAGAAGTATCCAACAATCTTTGCCTACCTAGACCCGCTGTCTCTCGCTGTGGAACTGTTTGTAACTTGTTCGCTTGCTGGGTGCTGGTCTCCTCCACCGCTGTCAATGGTCTTCGGGCTTCCGGGATACACCGAGCATAGGAGAGTCTTCCGTTCTAAAGTCTGGTAGCATCTGGGACTCGGCGCCATTCTGGCTTCCTGCATTTACGGACCTGTGTCCTTCAGAGCGTCGGTGCGTAGCTAAGGGTGGAGCACTTTGCTATGCGTTCAACGACGAATCCAGATGCAAGCTACCTATGTCGTCTTCTCTGCGACGGGTGACAGCCTTTGAATTTTTTGTTGGGGGTCGTGTACAGAACAGACGCTTTCTTTCAGAGTCTCCTTATGTCCGTTCCTGACCTCTATCCCTCCCGAATCAGCAAAGTAATTTGGCAAACATCGCAAGGCTCGAACCTAAAATCCACACCTTGCAGATGTGCACCCCACATGTGTTGGGTACCTGTCTCACAGAACCCTTATTAACCTTATAAGATCCCATACCACCCAAAAAAATTGTCAACAACCCTGGTCATATGTATTCCGGGCTATCATACGGCCCAACTCCTTTGCGGAACCCTAAATCCTAAACCCCACTAAACCGCTGCTTCTCTGATGGAGGACCGATTTAAGCCCATCGCCCAGCAGCTGAGAACATCGGAGGCCAAAATCCTCGGCAACCTGGCTGCCTCTTCCGGTGCTGAATTATCACACAGGTACTACTTACTACTACGACGACGACCATACCGCTCAGATTTCTACTAATCCGAATATTTTTGAAAGGACGAGTGTTTATCTGATAGTGTACCCCGCACCGAGGCGGAGTGGCTTTGGGATCGGGGGTTTAGGGGGCAGGGCTTGCGATTCCTGTTTAGGGGTGGCAAAGCATGAATTCAGGCTTTCATCCCCGTGCTGATTGAAGATATGTATGTATGTATGTATGTATGTATGTATGTATGTATATATATATATATATATATATACATATATATATATATATATATATATACATATATATATATATATGTATAATATATACACATAATATGGTCTTCTGGAAAGGCGAAAGTTCTGTAACGGTAGCGGACCACTAGTTGTGGTCTTTCTGAGACTTATGGCCTTGACACGGCTGTCACTTCTGACCCCATTGCTACGACTGGTTCTCCTACTCGTGCTATGGCCATTGCAAGTGCAACTATCCACTACCCTAAACCCTAAACCCTAAACCCTTTTCTGCGGCTTAGTATAGGAGCCTGAAAGTTCGTAACATGGTTCCCTTGTCGTCCCTATAGTTGCATCATAAGATACCCTATGCCCTATGAAGCAAGGCCCCTAAACCCTTAAATCCTTCATAGTAGCCCTTGTAGTTTGCCTGGGTTGTCCTTTGGGATCTTTTTAATTTCCCCTACTATTTTGTAGAGACCCATAATAGTACATAATTTTCAAATCGCTTAAAGGGCAACTCAGATGCGCTCCAGCAACACCCATCAGGGAACCGCATGCTAACTGTCAAGGCGCCTTGTTTCTTGCACCTACCCACACTCTTTGACGATGTCGGATTTATGGAGCCCTTAAAAGGAACCCTTATATAAAGTCAATCTTTTCTAATTTTCAAGGCCCTTGTGTCTCCCACTCTCTTCGACGCTATCGGATGCAAGGTGAGCTCTTGGCAGCTGAGGGCAGGTCCCAGGAGTGGGTTTCCGATTTGTGGAGTTCAAGAGTAATCAGTGAGGGTTCAGAGTTTAGGGTTTAGGGCTTTCGGGTTTAGGGTTCAGGGTCTAGGGTTTAGGATTCAGGGTTTGGTGCCTTAGGGTTCAGAGGGATTCTGTTGCTTTAACACACGGTGTGGGGTCTGGATTTAATCAAGGGGGTTTATTACCGGGATACAGGGATCTATATTGCGGCTCATGGTTCAGATTCTCGCGATCGAGTAACCAGTAAGGGTCCGAAGAAGTGGATGTTGGGAATTTGGGTGGGGAATTGGGGTGCAAGCAACGGAGTTTAGAGGTCTAGACCCTAACCTAGTAGTCGAGTAGGTAACCTCTAACCTTTTGTGGGTAGTATAGTCCCTATATAACCCCTGAAAACCAAAAAGGTTAACCTTTACATTCCCCATGATACCCGACAAGTAGGTAATGGAGTTTACAGGCCTAGGCCCTACTTCCTAGAACCCTGGGATGGCTTCTTGCCTGCATTTGGGCTACAGAGGTTTCGGGAATTCTTTCTTTCGGGTGCTTTTTGGTAAAGATTTATATAAAACCTTTCGTACAGCTAAAGAAACATTTGAACGCCCTTTGCAGCCCTTCTAAATCTACAGGCTTATAAGCTGAAGAAGCCGTAAACAAGGGACCTTGCCGCGAGCTCCAATTGAACCCCTTAAGCCCTGAGACATTAACATCCCGAGTCTCCTCAGCCAAACGTTTGTCAAGGACCTTGGCTGCTTGGCTGCAGATGAAGGATCTATGTACACGCATCGGTTGTACGACTGCGACACCTCAACAGGGGCTTCCACGAATATACGAGCTACTTGGAAGGGCAGGGGACTTAGTGAGTAGGTTATAAGTAGAGTTATAAGTACCCTAAATGGAGTTACTCAATTATAACCCTACTTATGAACGACTTACTAAGTCCCCTGCCCCTCCAAGTATTCTCTTGGTCCTACTGAATACTGCGAGGACTGCCCCTGTCTCCCAAGCGAGACCTTGGATTCTGACGTCGTTGTCCAGTACCCTGACCCCAAAACTCCGAATCCCAATGCAATGCGCTAAACCTCTACGGACTATACCCCTTTCTTTGACCCGCAAGCCACTACAGATTAAGCCATGACGCCCCTGAGGGCTCAAACTAGAAACCCCCCAAGCCCTAAACTCTAAGGGGGGTTGTTTGTAGCGTTTTGGGCCGAGGGCTGACATCCGACCCAGGTGGCTACTACTTCCCCGACCCCTTCCTCACGTCGCAGGCGATGCGACCAAGCAGCTCGGCTCATGCAGTCTCCTTGTTGGGCTTAAGTTACCGTTCAGGTTTTGTTTGGAGCCAGTAAGGGCTCAAAACACGTGCTTCGGCTGACAGGTTTATTTCTGGGTTCATTGATCAGGCAGATTTTGCTCTATGGTTGCGTCTTACTTCACTACGAGTTGGGGGATTTTGGGGGTGTTGAGGGCTTTACAGGGTTTAGGCTTGGGTCTTGTAGCTGGTCTTGTTCTATGTTTCACTGATCCTTTCTGGTCTACGTCATGGGCCCGTGACAACAACGATCACCATCTCGCAAGTTAAACTCGAATCCAGGTCCCACGTTTAACTCCATCATTGACGCGACCTTGGCAGCGAGCGGCTTCTAAAAAGCATTTTCCACTTCAAGAAGTCAGCAAACAGAGTCAGCATTTTGTTGGCGCCCGCATGCCGGGTGAACTGTGTCGGATTGTAAGAGTAAGAGCCTGATTAAGACACCCTGGGTCGTTTGGCTTCTCTATATGAATCCTGATATCGTAGTAATAATGATAATGATGGCATTAATAGTTAACTATATATCTGACTGGCCCCCACGGTAAGACCTAGACAGGCAGTGTGCTGCTGCTAGGCCGATATCACCCGTGTTTGCGCCATTAATGTGCAACTATGGTCTTTTGCAGAGACTTACAAGTTTCATCTGGGTTTGGTGGGCAGGCTCAATGCGGAGGTCACTGAGCTACAGCTTAAAAGCGACAGATCGCACCGATAAGCCCCAAACACGCAGGCCACGCTCCAAGTTCGCAGCTTCGCCAAACCATTCCCGTGGTCAGCTCTTCAACGAAGATCTTATTGATCGACGTGTCATTGTGCATGAGGTTAGACATGTATCATGTCCGCATCCTGTTCGGCAAGATGTTATGTGATTGTGAACCATTTAACCTTCGAGGGTTTCATGTTCAGCCTTTTGACTTCTTGAAGTATTTCCGCCAAAGAAACCAACAACTGTTTATAGCATGTGGGGCAAGCTTAAAGCTTCCCTGCACGTGGATTGCATGTTGATGTACATGCTCGTGTCTTGGCAAGGAGTCCGACAGCAGATGCATCTAGTTGTTTCTTCGGACATCATGCCTCCTAAGCCCTAACCTTTACAATCCCAAAGCCCAAATCAAACATTTAAACCGCAAGTTTAAATGCACCCTGAGCACAAGGCTCTTGACCCTGTAGCTCCTAAGCCCTTTCTGGTCATTATGGAAGCTTGGAACTTGCGTGATAATGCCTTCATGGCTTGGTTTAGGGCTTTGGGGATGATTCTAAGGTCTAGATTTAGGGTTTAGGGTGATTTTCAGGTTTAGGGTTGTTTAGGGCTTCAGAGTTCCAAGGGATTGTCGACTTGGAAAATGGTGTGTAAAATAGGGGCCTTAGTAATTGGAATAGGGTTCCTTTACAGGGGTCTATAAGGGCTACTTGAAGGGCTATTATAAGGATTTAGTATAGGGGCCTGGAAAACTACGTATACTACTCTGGGGGTTCCTTATTATAGTTGCAGTATATCATGGGCCCGAAACCCTCTTCTAATTATTAAGGCCCCTACATTAATTGGCTTTTGTTTGGGAGGCAGGGCTCTTTAATTGCCCCAGACGGAACGCTTGACAGTTCTGGTGGCTCAACCTCCACACATAATATACCACGCCAACCATCGGTATCCTAAATATTTTTCGCGACCGGCGGAGCTTTAACCCAGCTATATATAGGCTTTATGGAAGAAAGTTTGAACTTTTGGGGGCCCGGTTGTTGAAGAGAGGCATCGGGTTTAGGGTTAGTGCTCAGCCCTGAGCCTGAGCACCCATGTGAAACTACGGTTGATGATATAAATCCTGCATTACCCATAATAAGGAATATACGATAATTCCCATAGTTTAGGGTCCTTAAGGTAATGCAGGATTTATATCATCAACAGTATGTCATGCCCGAACCCTCGATATGCCCTCACACGTCGGTCGAACTGGATCCTATAGGAAGCATCAGAGTCCTTGCTGCGACGATTGCTTTCAAGATTGATTCAGCACACCGCGCGACGTCTTGGAGAGACCAAAAATGCCAAGAACTCGTCGCAAGGGTTCTAGAAGGCTCGCAGTTGGGAGTACTTCGCGCATATGAGTTCTAGGACCAGGCGTATGGTGTGAACTAGGTCCTCTCGCGGCATCAAACCCTAAGGGTCCATGTACCCAAATAGTATACACTTTGGGCCCAATGTACCCATAGAGGGAGTACTTTAAGGCCAAGGTCTATACTATTTAGGTACATGGACCCTTAGGGAAAGCCAAATCCTCACACGTCTTGGAGAAACCCTGAAGTCTCTGCTGAAGTCATCTGAGCTGTGGGTTTGGGGCTTGGGGTTTGGGTCTTGGAGTTTGGGTTTAGGGTTTGGGGTTTGGGGCTTAGGGTCTTCAGGCCTGTACAGGGTTTGTGGGGATGCTAGGCGACTCACGTTCCGGATTTTAGCATGCTACTGAATGTTGTGACAAGCATACTCTCGCAGCGCAAGTGCAGCCGGACCTGCGGAACTCCATACCATAAACTCTCGGGTCCTCCCTGAACACCTGCTCCTGAAGCCAAACATCTCATCAGTTCAGCCCCAGGGTTCCCCTGGCATGTGCAAAACCTGAAACGGAAGCCCGAAACTATGAACCCTATAAGCTCTCCTACTTCCCAAGGCTCGGCAACCCCGATTCTCAAGTCCTACAACCCCAGAAACCCCAAAGCGAAGCCTCCAGGCCTGAAGCTTAGGTCCCCCATACCCTTGAACCAAAACTTCAAGCCTTCATTCTAAACGAACCAAACCTTCAAGCCTTCATTCTAAACTAAGCCTCCGAAGCATAAGTTAAGGTCTCCTCACAATAACTTCAAGTCCCCGGCCCTAAATCTTAGCTTCCCGAACCCTTGCTTCACAATCAACCTCGGACACAGCCTCCGGAGCTTGGGATTTTCCAGGATCGGTTTCGTCTGCCACAACACCAAAACTCGCCGCACAGCCAATTCGACTCAAGCTTTGGCACCGAGACAAGCCCAGTCATCAAGACCTCTGCCAGCTGGATATAACTAATTAGGCGGCAGTGATCCGGGGGGCGCACACGTACTAGTCAAGAGCACCAAACAGACATAGGATAAGCGCCACGCCGAGCTTTCCCGTTGCATAATCGGCGCTCCGCAAAGTGTCGTGCAGAGATGTTCGACGAAACTTACCAGTCCAGGTACGAGTACGTAGAAGTCAGCTAGGCAAGGCGGGCTAAGGAAAGCGCAGCTCGGAGAGTTTGCGCGACTGGTGTGCGCACTACCGCCTCACAGCTGGAAACAAGCCGATGAGAACAATGGCTTCACGGCGGGGAGCCATGTCCTTCTGGGTCTTATGAACACAACGACGAGTTCAGAGCCTACCCAGTATAAGGAAGTCCACGAACCGTGGTTATCCGCAGGACTCCGGAAACACCCCTGGTGGTGCAGTGCCTGCTGCAGGCTTGCCGCGATACCCTCACGGCCGAGTTCTACACGCTGAGCGGCCGCCGCATTCATCACCCAGTGAGATGCCACCGCGCAAACGTAAGACTCGGAGGACTGCTCAAGACGGCACAAAGGCGCGCACTGAAAGCAGAGTGTGTCAAGTCACCCATGCAACCCGTGCGGCTGGTGCTGAGCGACTGCGCCCTCGAGCCGGTGCATGGTTCCCTGCTATGGTCGCAAGAGATCAGGAGAAGACCCTCGATTCGCAGGCTCAGAAGAAAAATCGACATGGCCGCACACAACCTGCGAAGGGCCCTGGCTGAGAACTTTTGCTCTCCGCCCTAGGCAGACCCTCTCCACGGGAAAGCTCGCAAAAAGGTGTGCGCGCGCCTGCCTTCGGAGCAAAGAGAAAGCATGTCCAGAGAAAATCAAAGGGCCAGTATGTCACAGTCGACTTCCTGGACGCAGCAACCAAGGTGCAGTTGTCGTCGCAACTTGTCCGCAGCTAGACACGCCCTGGCTGGTCCGTCTTACCATTGCATCCATGCCCTGCCGGGGCCCTGAAGGGTGTTCTCAGACCCCTCGTAGCCTGAACAGTTGAAACCCATCGTTCCGGAACCAAAGCACGGCCTGTATCCGCCCTGAACCTCAAGCCCAGCCAAAACACCAAAACAAACATTAATCTTCAAGACTCCCCAAACCCCAAAAACAGCCCTAAACTCCCTAACACGTATATTATAAGCCTATAGTAACCCTAAACCGCAAGCCCCAAAACAGACTACCCAAAAGCGCAGGTCATCTTCGCCTCCAGCGACACCAAGAAGCTCGTCTCGTCCTGGCTCGCATAGCCACACTTGTTTTGGGTCGTTTGGGGTTCGGGGTTTAAGTTGAAAGTTCTTGCTAAGGCTAAGGGTTTCTAAATGGTTCTTTCAGGTTGCCATCAGGGTTTGGGTTTCAGGTTTGTTTTTTTGTTTAGTAGGGCCAAGGGTTTTTTAGGGTTTGAAGTTTGGGAACCTTTCGATTCCTCTTCGACTTGGACGTGCGACTCTGCTGACTGTGTTTGCATAGGCTGTTTGGCTCGGATTCTCAACAAAACGATCAGTTTCTGCCCTTTGGGTGGTCTTTTTGAATCCTCGCAGCAAGCAATCGTATGCACGTGTTTTAATACGTAACAAGGTTATGTAGCAAGATTGATATGGCAATCTGTGTATGAGGGGCTTCGGGCAGTGCTTGACTGCAGTGCTTCCATCAAGACACAGTCAAAACCGCCCTGCTCCCCCAAGATCCCAGACCGTGCAAAGATCAAAGCCTCGAAGCAGTTCCCAAAAAACTATACTTCGCCATGACTTGAAAACAAGACTCATCCCACAAAACCCAGAGCACAACTTTACCCCACCCTCAAGGACTTCACCTTTTTACGAAGTCCTACTGAAGAGTCCCCCACTTGAATCCGAAGTTGTCTAAACGGACCCCAACACGCGACAGGCTACTCTTATCGCTTTGCCAACAGCGACTGCTGGTCGACTTGGGGGCGGGTGTGCTCGGGCAGAGCACGTCTCTCAGTCATGCTTCGGGTTCCGTGCTTGCTGGGCTTTCGCAGTCCACTTGTGACGTCGACGTCTCTTGCGTTTATTTGTAACAAACGGGTTGTTGGAACAGAGCTCGACTTGTTGCCTAAAGGGATCAGCTTGCAGTGATTGGCTCTGCTCTGCATGAAAGAGCACAGATTCATGGCAACTAGCTATGTGGAATCCGCTGGTCATCCGAGCAGGTAATTCTGGACCCCTGTACTATAATTGTAAGTACGATGAGAACCCACCCGAAACATAGTATAGGTAACTACTCAGGGTTCCATTCAACTGGGGGCCCTTGTCCTTACAGGGAAGCCTTGGTATCGAGCTCTTGGCGTGGCTGTGCTACGGGGCTTCCGAAGGCTCTGTTATAGTTACCCTAAGGGTTCATGTACCTAAATAATATATACTATGGGCCCACTAGACCTATATAGGGAGTAAAGTATATACTATTTGGGGACATGTACCCTTAGGGTTAGTGCCTTTTGGTTGCTTGTACAGCTTTGTAGGGTTCATGGCCTAGCGTTCGGGCAATTGGCAGAAAAACCGTACGATCCGCCTTGCCCCGCACCGTCGACCTTAGGCCCAACTCCCTAAAACCCCACGCTAAAACCGAATGCCAAATCTCAGAATCATAGAAACCCCAGAGCAACTCTAGATCAGGGTCCGTTTCTAGGCGCCCAAAAAGGTACGGCACCCCTCCAAAACAAGGACCCTAAAAGGGACCCTAGTTGAGCGAATTATCCATGCAGAAAGCCGTAGCTAAAGGATTCCCTCAGATTGAGGCTGGATCTGCAGAAGCCCGGATAGGCCACTCAGCCGAGCGATCCTGGCAGCCGTGACCTGGATTCACGAGGGTTGGGGCTTCAGGGGTGTAGGGTTTGGGGGTTTAGGTTTAAGGGGTTTAGAGTGTACAGTTTAGGGGTTTGGGGGTTCAGGCTTTAGGGTTGTGTGTCTGTGGTTTGAGGCTCCCAATTTCAAGTTTCGAGAGACTCCAAAATCGTTATTAGAGACTCCAAAATCGTTCCAAGGCCCCTCAACTACCCGCAGACCCCATAGAAGTTCCATTATGAATTCTATAAGGTAATCCCAAGAAGGAACTACTATGGGCCTATGGGTAAGGAACATGCCTTAGGCAATTTCAAATCTCACTCCCGGCAGATTGTTCAGATTTTCGGCTTAATAAGAAGCTTTGGAAGTCTTTCGGTTTTCGAAGGGATCTAGCAAGGCTTCTAGGCTGCCCGATGGCGTCCCAGTCCCAGGACTGCTGGAAGTACGCCATGCAGTAAGTCCGAAGATGCAGGCCCAAAGCGCTTAGAACTTAGTAGGTTAGTAGGTTGAGACCCGACAATTCTCTGGTACGACCCTTGGACTAAAGCATTCTTCCATCCCAAGAAATACGGCAAGCCATACCCTATAGCCTAAAATAAACTTCCTAGGATTGAACCTTTTGACTATAAGTTTTAGGGTTTGGGGGTTTTGAGTGTTCAATGGGCTTTGCGTTTAGGGTTGAAAGGCTTAGGGGTTTAAAAGTTTAGGGGCTTAGGGGTTTGGGGTAGTCTTCTTCACTGTAAGCGTGCAAGCCCTAAACCCTCCGCGCAACAGTCAGATAAACCCTAAACCCTAAACCGACGTAAGCCTAGGAATCTTGCAGGTTCAAATCCGAAAGCGCCGGAACCTAAAGTCCAAAGCCCAATACTCGAAAGCTCAGAATCTTAAAGCCCCAAATGCCCTGAACAGAGAAGAAATGTTTCTGGGCCGTCGCCGAGGTTCGAGAAACTGCGTTTGCACACTTCTGCGGCGGGGAGTCGCTAGAGGCAATCGGATCTATTAGGGATTCTGGGTTTGGGGCTCTAGGGCTTTAGGGTTCATGGTTTCAGGATGTATGGCTCAATCCAAAAAATTGAAGGTGTTGGTGCTTCAGGGTTTCGGGTTCACGGTGCACATGTCCCTCCCGGCTAGCATGTCGAGTACTCCTGCACAAGCACCTCGAGATGAAAACAATTCCTTTATGCATTCTAGCCTCTAGACCCTCCAACCGCCGGACAAGCACCCGGAAGGAGCTCCGCTCCTATGCCTTCAACTCCAAACCCCAGAACCTTAACCTCTAAACCCCACAAGCCTAAACCCTAGATCCCACGACCCCCGTGTAAACCCTGAGCGACCTCCCACGAACCTGGAGGACTGTGTGCCACTGGCCAAGCAACTTCAAGATGCAGCAGGCCAGTGGCCTACATCGACGATCATAGGTAGTTAGAATTTAGAAGTAGGGTTTTAAGTCCCCTTATATATAGGTGATTCCACAGCCACCCTACTGACAACCCTACTTATAGCTACCCATGAAGCTCCAAGCACATCCATGACACCCAGAAACAGTTGAGGCGTCTGCGGAGCTTGTCTTACAGAAGTATCCTTTACCTTTGTTCCTTTAAAACCCTAAGGGTCCATGTACTCAAACAGTATATGCTTTGGGCACAATGGAGCATAGGGAGTACTTTAAGGCCAAAGTATATACTATTTGGGTACATGGGCCCTTAGGGAAAGTATATGCACCAACTAAGGTTAGAGTTCAAGATATCGGGTTGGCCGTAGGATCTGGAGGGGCTTTAAGCCCCGAGAGACAACTCCATCACCTTTTGGTTGTTTGAAAATTCTGCTTCAGATCTCAGGATCTACGGAGGGTTGCGATTTGCCAGATATCCCAATTCTCTCGAGAAATCTTGGGCAGGCGTTCGCTGCATCGTCGATTGGGGCGTGGAGGCACGCGGGTCCGAGCATGGGTGTCCTGCATTATGAAACCTAAACCCCTAAGCCCTAAACCTACGTAAGCCCTAACCCGGCCCCCAAACCAACCCTTTTCCGAAGATGTGTATGGGTTAGTACTCGGCACGCTCCAATAGAGTTCTGACTGGAGCCTCATGTGCACTTTCTTGCTGGTTTTCTTGCGTCCTTATTCAAGAAGGTTCGAAACAAGAAAAGGATCTCCATCAGAGGACTTGGACTTAACATCGCATGAGAGCTTACATCTTCGTCCAGATCTCGGGCCGAGTTTCGATTCAACGAGTCTTGTCGCCAAAGCAAGCCTATCCCATCCAAAACCATGTAAAGCCTTGACAACACCCTATCAAGACCTGAAAAACCACACACGTAAAAGTCCTTATTCCAGCTGTTTAATGCATTTTAATGCCCCGATAATAAGCCCTAAGCTCCCCAAAACATCCTTCAAACACACATCCCTTAGACTTTCTAGCTGTTATGGAGACTCTTCTAGAACCTCAAAGGATCTTACCCAAAGGGCTCCTACGGCCCTCAACCGGAGCCCTTCCAGGAAAGCTGTGACCCGGGAGCCTGGGAGTCTAACGCAGACCGGAAGGCCAGATGGCGGTGGTCTTTGTCCCTGACCCCCGGAAGGATCTAGCAAGTAGCTACTGTTTGGATCCTCCCGGGGGTCTGGGGTGGCATTAGGGCCTAGGGTTTTTTTTCAAGCTTATTGAACAGGTCGATAAGGTGTGTCGACGCCTTGCATGTACGAACCCGACGATCTGTTAATTTGTGTATGTCATTTTGGGGGTTTGCAGGATCACGGTTCAGGGTTCAGCATTCCATGCTTCAGGTTTGGGCTTCTTTAACAGGAGATACGAGATGCTGAGTAGTATTGTGAGTTGAGCACCGTTGCTGTCACTGTTTGTAGCTTATGGTTTGGGAGGGTTTAGAGTTGAATTATAGGATCTGGAGAGTCCTGGGTGGGCTTTGGGGTGCTGGGATGCTTCAGAGTCTCGCAGATTTGGAGCATACACTCATCCAGGGCTCGGGTCTCTCGGAGTTCGGATGTTTTGTTGTTCCCAGACCCCCGGGAGGATCTTGAAAGTAGATCCCCTACTTTGGGGCCCTATACTACTAGAGGGTACTTTGTAGGAACCCCCATTGAGGGATCTACGTTTTGGATCCTCCCGAGGGTCTGGGTTCTGGTCTGTTAGCCATGGAGTCGGCAGCAGTATGCACCGCGCACTCATGCATTGGCTCTACACCCTGAACCTTTAAATCCTAAACCTAAACCCTAGTGGAGAAACCCTCAGTCGACGCGATATGAACATGCTGCTCGCTGCTCGTTGAAGCTAGCAAGCGAACGTTCAAGCATTTTGCAACCCGCACCGAATACCTAAACCTCCAAAGTAGGTATATAAAATAATGGCCCAAGACCTTTAAACGGCCATCATTCTACATACCTTGGGACTTTGGGGGTCCAGGTAGTCCTGCTTGTCACAGCCAGCTGGAAAGCGGGTTGCTGCAAGATAGCTGTGGTAGCAGTTTCGGAGGTCGACACCTTGTTCCAGGCAAAGAAGGCCCCTCCCGGTTTCTTCAGGTTTTTCAATTTCAGGGCTCAGGCCGAGCCTGGGTTGAGGAGGTCCATGGGTAAGTGATTCCCAGAGACTCCAATATCCCTTAATTAAGGAATATACCTTAAATTATAGTAGGATCCCTATTATGATTTAAGGAATACTCCCTAATTAAGGGATATTGGAGTCTTTGGGTTGTAAGCAGGGTGAGAAGCAGCACTCAACATTGTCATCGCTTGGCCCGGGGATGGCATCTATTCAAGGAAGATGCGGGTTTGAGGGGAGCTGAGGAAGGGGCTTTCAGGGCTTTGAGTGCTGTGGCTGATTATGGCTTGTGGCGAGGCTAAGCCTCGTAAAATCAGATTTACGACTACCTGTGAATCAAGGGGGGAAAAGGAGGGACCCTTAAGGGGGACCCCTACCCTATAATGGGCTATATAATGGGTATATACTAGCTATATTAAGGGTATATACCTAGGGGTCCGTTTTAAGGGTCCCTCCTTTTACCCTTGGAGTGAAGATGCAAGAAGGATTCGCTGTGTGCAACATGTTACCGTTCCTTGTTTCGGCTCTCCTGGCTCCCGTAATGACTAGACACAGCTGTTCAAGCCCTCTGGGTACCATCTTGCTTGGCAACTGGTGCCAAAAAAGTCTGCTGTCGTTGCAACTCACGAATTGAATCCGCACGCTGGGTTTGTGACCTTGCTCGTCCTGATCCGTACTTGGCTCATAGGTCATAGGTTATAGATGGCAACTGGGATACCCGTAATGCCTGCACCCCCAGTATTGTCTACTTACCAAGTCTCCTCATTCAAGTACGCTTCGGTGTGTACAGGGCAGTCTTGAACAAACGCTGAAACATTCAACAAGGTCTCAATCGGCACGTTCAGGCTACGGCTAAACTTCATAGAAGAAGGGGTTTAGGTGCGCTAAACTTATATCTACGTTTCAAAGCTCAATAAATGTTCAGGGTCTAGTTGCCCTACCTGAAGCTCAAAGAAGTCGCCTTGTTCGGGTTCCTAATTTTGCTTTCCTCACTGTACTATGTAATACGTCTTCTAAAGGGTATAGGCTTTTAGTGGCGTAGGGTGAAGGTAAGCCCTTTCACCTCGGATTGCCAGATCTTGGGCGCCAGCGCGGCGTTCATGCCCATCAAGCCCACCTCTCTGCTGTCCCCGGTTCCGAACTCAGACCTGCGGACCGGAGAACTGGCTTCAGGATTCAAGTAGAAGCCCAAAAGTTGGAAACCCCATAGAGTAATGTATAGGGAATTACAGCACCATTTGGCTTTAATCCGGTTTCCAACTTTATCGGGTTTACTGTAAGGTGTAAACTCGAAACCCTTGACGAGGGCAGATCCGGGCAATCTATTTCCAGAAGGTTGCTTACCATTAAAGACATCTGCCGTGGTTGTTCACTGGATGTTTTCTGGGCATCGAGCTCAGATTTCTGCCATGGGCGTTTGAGGGCTCAAGGAATGGTGGCTGCTGGCCGCCTGATTGGCGCATGTTCTCAGCCTTGGGATTTGTGGTGTTGCCGGTGCGTCGGGGCATGACAAAGACCATGGCTCTTGTGAAATACTGCCTTGAGTCAGTGTGTCCCTAAACCCTAAACCCCTAAACCCCCAAACCCCAAACCCCTCCCTAACCCCTGAAACTTAAACCCTAAACCCCTGAATCTCTAAAACCTAAACCCTAGCACAATGCCTTCGAGGAGGTAGGGAGGTCCTGCGTCTTCAGCTTTTGCATGGTGGGTGCCGGGCAGGATTAGGGCTTACTATAGGCGCCTGAATAATTCGAACGGGGCTTTGGGGCCCAGTATACTATAATAACAAGGAACACCCAAGGGTAGTTATTAAGGCACCTATATTAGGGTGTACCTTAACCCTGAAGAACCTACCTTTTTAGGGACTTATATAAGGAAATCATAATAGGGAACCCTAAGAAGGTAGGTTCTTCAGGGTTAAGGTAGGGTTTAGGGTTGAGGCCCAGGCCAAGGCGACATACTGAAGATTAAGTCAACTCAGGGCATCAAGGCCCATGTTATGAAGACACAGATGCCAGTGGGCCCTTTCTCCTTTTTGGTGGTCTTGGCTTCCTCATAAAACTACACCATACCAAGAAGAGGGCCCCGTCTTCCTGGGTTACCGGATTGGAGGGTTGGGGGTGCCAGGGATCTGACTTGTTTTTGGGGTTTCGGATGTGGTAAGTCGGGTCTCCAAGGTATCGCCCGCTCTTATAGGGGCGTTAATGGTTCTCTCGCTAATGGATGTGCCTGATTCGTTTGCAACGTGTTGCCTTTAGTCTCGCTTTCGCATCGTTGCAGAACCCAGCAGTCTATATACAAGCCTCAATAATTGTATACTATTCCTCAAGGTTCCTATTATAGTTTAGTGAAGTATAGTATAGTGTACACCAGAAACCCTATTCTAATTCTATATTGAGGCCCGTACATTATATTTAACTCACGTTGTGGTGCTCTGGGCTTGCCGAGACAGTGGAGTGGCAGTTGAAGAACATCACCTTGTTTTCCTGTGCTTGGGAGGACCATACTTCAACACTTTTGTGGGGACCTGTCCGAGTATCATTCTGGTATATACTTATAGGGCATTTTTGGGGGGGGTTTAAGTAGATACCATGATGATACTTGGACCCTTTGGGCTCAAGGGAACCATTAAGAAATAGAAGTCTATACTATTTTTCTTGGTTACTTCAGAGCCCAGTTTCGGCTTGAGCTATCCTTCTAGGTCCTAGGATTCCTGGCGCCCTACGCCCCAGACCCTGAACCGCAAACCTCGCACCCTCCGCCCCAAAGCCTAAAACCTAGACCTTGCGTCCCATTCCCTAAACTCCGAACCTTTACCCTAAACCCTATACCACAAACCCTCCTCAACCCCTCATTGTCCGTAGATTTGCTCGAAGGTGCTCTTGGAGCGAATCACAACCATCACGGAGGCCAGGACCAGGTTTCAATAGGCTCAGCCTCGGAAGAAACTTCGTGTATAAATAGAGAGAGAGAGAGAGAGAGAGAGAGAGAGAGAGAGATATATATATATAATTTAGATATACATCTAGTACCCACATGTACATACGCATACATATCTATGTGCATGTATGTATGTTATTTCATCTTCGCCTAAGCTACAGAGACTGAGCAGAATTTGTGGTTTCGAGGGAGACAAGGGGCAAATAGACTCAAAGTCATACACGTGTAGGCGCAATTGGACATGCCGCAACCGAAAGCCTCCAGATCCCAATTCCGAATGTGCTTAGCCCTTGCCTTATCTTCCGGGTGATCATCAAAACCCTAAACTCTCAAACCCTAAACCTTATAGGCCCCTTAACCCTAAACCCCTAAACCCTAAAGCCCCGAACCCTAAACCCTAAAAGCCCTAAACCCCTGAACCCCTAAACTCCTAAAGCCTAAACCCCTTAACCCTAAACCCTAAAACGCCTAAACCCTTTGCAGCCCTGACAGGGCGGAGCCTCGAAGCTGAGCGAGGCTCCATTCTGGCTTTTTGGGGCTCAGGGTTCTGGCTTAGGGTTCATAGGATTTCGGGTTTACGGTTTTAGGGATTAGAGTTTAGGGTTTATAGGATTTTGGTTTTAGGGTTCAGGGTTTTCAGGATTTTGGGTGGTTTTGAGTTTTGGGGTTTACGGCTTGGGGTCTGGGGTTCGGGGTTATCAATTGTTTGCTTCGGGGGTTTAAGGATTTGGGTTCAGGCCTTAGCATTGAGCAGTTGGGACTTGCTTGCGTCGCGGTGAGTTGCCTTGGGCATCATGGGCGGTACAGCGTTGCACCCTATCCCCCCCAATCCCCTACACCGGTACTCCCCCAAGGAACATTCGACACCTGTGGGTTTAAGCTTCCACACGAGGGCTGTTTCCGAGTGCTTTCAAGGACATGGCAATTCTCCAGCCCCATTGCTACTTGGAGGTTCATGGGTAGTTGTAAGTGAGGTTATAAGTCCCCTAATAGAGGTTATCGCCATAGTTATCCGTCTTGTGATCCTACTTATAACTACCCATGAACCTCCAAGTAGCGGTCCCCTTATCCCGGCAACGGAGCGGGGTCAGAGATGAAGACTCTCGGGTTCAGGTTGCTGGTGATAGCCTTGAGATCCTCGGAATTAAGATGTCAGGGTAGTTCTTTTGCGGGATGGGCCGTGCGTCGCGATAAACTCACAAGGTAAGGCAGCAGTGTTTCTCCGAACGGCGAAAGAAGCGTGAAAGCGCCTTCTATTGGATCCGAATCTCGTGTAGTCAGATGGGCTGTGTGATGCCTGCAAGAGGGGAGCCATCAGAGGCCCGTCATTGACTCTACATAGCCAAATCTAGCGTTCAAAGCCTGGCCCCAGAAAACATGCCGAAAGGAAAAAGACCCCCAAGACTGTGAGCCCTACACCGGCTGAAAGGCCTTATACTCCCTGTAGTCCCTCTAGAAGTCTACTATAAGATACCCGCAAGCCCTATTTATTTCAAACTATCATCATAAAGGCGCGTACAGCCTTGAATCCTGTGGTCAAAGCCTTTTAGATCCCTTCAACAAACCCTCAAACGAACCCTATTCCTTGGGTATACGGCCCCCACTCAGTAACAGTTGGATAATATTCATAATATAGATATCTTAGAACCTTAATAGTAGCCCTATTATAGACTGTTACTGTATGGGGGCAGTACCCAACGTATTCCCATCATTAAGGTCGCCTCTGTTACAAGATCTACTGCTCGCGTTCAGAGGACTTTCGCGGCCAGCTAGCACCCGCTGACCGGCTCGAAGTAGATGAGGCCCTAGCGGTTAAAGTAAGGATTTTGAGGCTTTGAGTTTTAAGGTGTTTTCGAGTTCAGGGTTTTGGGTATTGGGTCTTAAGGTACTCAAGGTGGTTTTGTACCTAGACCCCCCAACTAGCCTCTTATACACCCTAAATACCCACCATTAAGGACCATAAGGGTTCCATGAAACTGGCCATTCGGGGGTCCTGGTAGGTTTAGGCTTTGCGCTTGGAGGTTACCTTGTTCATTTTTGTTTTAGGATTCCGGGTCAGGGTTTTTGTTGTTCCGAAATCCCTAAACCCTAAACCCTAGTGTCGTAAATCGGTGTGGGGGCAGAAGTTTTGTGTCTTGTCTTCGATGCTATGGTGTTGTTCGGGATACCGCGCATCTTGATTTTAAAGATGGAAGCAGAATCCGCAGGTACAGACACCTTGAGTTCTAAGCCTTAAGTACAGCTTCGAAGGTGCCATGGACATGAATGATAGTTTCCGGTTCAGCACTTAAGGTTTCAGACATATGAATGTAAATAATACACAGTAAATTGAGGGATTTTAAGGTCTGGGGTTTGCGGGTTGATCTCCTAAACCCTAAACCCTTAAACCCTCAAGCCCTGAACCACAAGCTCGTACTGATAGTCTGTCCGTGGAGGTGAAAGACGGGAAGATGTCGAGATCCTGTACTCTTGCTACCTAAACCCTCACTTACAGGGTCCTTAAGGGAGGGTAGTCCAAGGGGGGAGGGTACAAGAGATCCTTAGGGAACCATAAGGGAACCTTAGGGAGTACTAGGGAGAACTAGGGATTAGTAGGTTATCTACCCCCGTTGGAGCCCCCCCCCGCCCATAAGGACACTATAGCTCACGGCTTTTCAGAGCTCCGCTCCAGAGCCCCAAGCACTAAACCCCTGAACCCTAAACTGTACTGTATCCTATATAGGGGCCTAAATAATTACACATACTATGTTGGGGGGGCTCCTTTTACAATTCTAGTATGGGGGGTTCCTTATTATACTGTGATTCATAATGGGCCCCAACACTCGAATCTAATGGTTAAGGCCGCTATAGTATATACTCCCAGTATAGCAGAGCTGCAGAGGCCTTGTCCCGATTGCGGCGGATTTGTCAGGCTGGACACTGTTTTGCTACTGTGCCGACTCTGAGGAAGTATGGTTCCATGTACCTTTTAGGGTTCGCTTCAGGAGGTTCCATTGAGGGGAGTTTGAGAGGGACCTTTAGGGGGTATATAAGGTCAACGTGACTACACATCTAGTACATACTTTGGCCGTAGAGGGGTTCTTATTTGGGAGTGACTATATTGCCATGTAGCAACATGGGCCTGCGCAGCTGAAGCTTCATTTTGCGACTCTTCCAGAATGTAGTGCTCTCACCCTATAATTTAAAACCCTAAGCCATTCATGCTCCGGTTTCCCATCTGTGCCAGTGAAGTCTCCTCCTCCGTTTCTTCGAAGCTCGAAGCTTCATGCAGCACAGCTCCCGACAAAACCAGCTTCAGAGGGCAACTCAGACCCTAAACTGCGGCCCTTGAACCCGAGCCTTGTGCCGTCCAGCCTAACCTTCAAGGCGAAAGCCTGTTATTAAGGGCTCCTTTAAGGGGTCCCTTCAGGGGTTCATTTAAAGGTTCCTTTACCTTAAAGGTTCCTTTAAGGGTTCCTTGAGGGGTTCCTTTAGGGGTTCCTTTAAGGGCTCCTTTGTTTAACCTAGAAAGATTACATAAGGGTTCCTTGCAGGGTTCCTTTAAGGGCTCCTTCTTTGTACCCAAACTGTTCGGGGAGGCGGCCAAAGATGCTGTCCTGACCTGAGCCTGGGGAGCTGGAGGGTGCTTCAGGAGCTGGGATTCGCCTCAGGGGTTTAGCGGTTTTTGATGTTTAAGGTTTTTTGGGTGTTGGGGGGTTTGTAGGTTTTAGGGTTTTGAGGGGTTTAGGGGTTTTGGGGGTTTAAGGTTTAGGGTTTTGGGGGGTTTAGGGTTTGAAGGTTGAGGAGTTTAGAGTTTAAGGGTTTAGGTATTGGGGTTTGGATTTAGCGGTCTATGGTTTTGTGAACAGGCAGAAAAAGTGCCAATGCAAGAGCAGGGTCCGGATGTCCTGCAAGCCGCGTTCCGACGAGTTTTGCAAGCCTGATGTTAAGGTTTAAGGTTTAAGGTTTAGGGTTTAGGGTTTAGGGTTTAGGGTTTAGGGTTTAGGGGTTTAGGGTTTAGGGGTTTAGGGGTTTAGGGTTTAGGGGTTTAGGGTTTAGGGTTCTTTCTAA
Source organism: Symbiodinium sp. CCMP2592 (assembly GCA_905221615.1). Lineage (NCBI taxonomy): Eukaryota > Dinophyceae > Suessiales > Symbiodiniaceae > Symbiodinium > Symbiodinium sp. CCMP2592. Next base: position 803,766 of record CAJNDT010000302.1, on the reverse strand, counting down.
AGACTTACTGTACTACTCCCTGCGACATTGACTGGGCAGCACCCTAAACGCGAAACCTGACAGCACAGTGAAAACGCCCCAACCCAACCCTGCAAGTCCGATCCGAACACCCCGTGAACCTGCATCCCCTCTCACTTCAAAAACCCAGGACTACATGTCACTTTGGGAAACTTTGAGATTTCCCTTGTTGTTCCTGTAGAGGTACCTATTCAAGAATACTCTGAAGGGCCACAAAGCTACAACCCAGAGAACCTGCAACTCTAAACCTCAACTGTGGAACGCTCAAAACCGGAAAACCCCAAAGCTCTATAAAGCCTACACCCCAAACTTTAACCCCTAAACCCCAAGATCCCAAACCGCCACAACCATCAACTTCAAAGCCGCCCCCAAAAAAGCCCTAAGGTCTAAAATCGATCTAAACTTAAGCCCCAATATCCTAAAGCATAACAAAACGTATTTTAAAAACCATAACAAATCGGTTCCAAACCGGAACCCAGGCCGTACCTCTTCTTCTGGATGCCGAGCATTCGCATCGGCAGCCTGCCGCCGGCTCCTCGGGTCTCATGAGACTCCCAAAACTCAGTCTGTTTGGGGTTTATAGTAGATGCCAGAAAGTTGGAACATGACTTTAGGAGGATTAGTGCTAGGATCCCTTATATTTTACCTTAAGGGCATGAGGGCAATGATGTTCCAACTTTCTGGCTTCTACTGTAGAGACTGCTAGATTATAACACGAACCCAAAGGGTCCAAGTATCATCATGGTATCTACTTAGACCCCCAAAATGCCCTATGAGTATATACCAGAATGATACTTGGACCCTTCGGGGAAGGGTCCGTGTACCCAAATAGTATAATATGCTTTGGCCGCAAAGGGACTAGATAGGGACTACTGTAAGGCCAGTGTGCATAACTACTATTTGGGTAGATGGGCCCTCAGAGTAAGGGAGCTCTGACAGTTTAGGGTTTAGAGAATTGTAGGGTTTAGGCTTTAAGGGTTTGGGGTTCAGGGAACTTTTCTTAGCGCTCCCAAGTTATCACAGTCTAGTGCCTTGAGACTCCCAAGCTCCGTCTGTGTAGGTCCGTCTGTGGAGGGTTTGGAGAATTAGGGTTTAGGCTCTGAGGGTTTGGGGTTTAGGGATATTAGGAATACTATTCCAAAGCGCTCCTGAGTTATCTCAGCTTAAATGGGAAGAGAACTGCGGGACTTCGATTCAGCCCTAAACTCTGGACCCAAAACCTCCATCTCAGGACATATCGACGGAGGCCAGAGGTAGTTTTCCTTGGGGATTATTTTCCTGCATATCAGAGCGAGGGCTTCCGAGATCAAAGACGGGCCCTCAGGTGCATTTGCTGGCGCAGCAGCTGCAAAAGGACCAAAGCAAGCTGCGGTTTCCTCTTGGCTGCGACAAGTGATGAGCTTTGCAGTTGACATTGAGCTTAAGGTTGATAGGGGAGCAGCGACGCAGCCCGCATCTCAAGAACAGTAAACAGACCTTGCCCAAGAGTCTTTCTGCCTTAGCTTCCATCCACGACATTGCACCCTAAAGCCCGAAACCACCCTAAACTCGTGGTCCTGGTCGTAGTTTTCATGAGCTCCACGTTGAAGCTTAAATTTCCAGCTTCGTGAGGAGTTCAACCGGGATGAGGCCGTTGTGTATGATACGATTCAGATGTCGGAGTCTCAGAACCAGAAGATGTATGAGCTGGAAAGAAACGTAGATTCAAGATTTAAGGTTACGGGCTAGGTGAGATGGTTCGGCTAAGATAGACCCTAGAAGTTTAGGGTTTTGTTGATCAGATGTCCTATCACAAAGAAGCCCAAACCGCAATCCGAAGTTACGGAAACCCATCTGACTGGGCGTGTTCACCCTCGCAGTTTAGCGGGTGAGACTTTCGGACGATCCTCAGCTGTCCTCTTTGCAGCGTGCATAGTCAACCTCAGGAAGGTTGAACTGCTACCCCAACCACGTCACGGCCACCGCCCTCGCCCATACTACCTCTGCTGCCATTGCTGCCGCTGCTGCTACTGCCGCTGCTGCGGACACTTCGGCAGCAGCGGCGACAGCGACCACGACTACAGCCCCTCATTCTACTGCCTTTATTGCTGGGTTGAATACTGTCATTGGGCATACTGGAAGCATTGCTGCTCTCATTCGGGATGCAGGGATTTGGAAATCGAGTTTGAGATCAAGCAAAAGAGCATTGATGAGTGGCCGCGTGCCAGGACAAGTTCCTCGGTTTGCCTCGACCTCTCTCGCGGTCGCTCTTCTCAGTGTCTTCTTCTGCTCATCATTATGTTCAGTCTCATTCTCCTTCTTCTCCTTCTTCTTCTTCGTAGTAGTAGTAGTAGTAGTAGTAGTAGATGATGGTAGTACTCGCAGAAGGAGATGGAGGAGGAGGAGGAGAAGAGGATTTCATCCAGTGACTAGAATTGCCGAGGTACCTGGCAGCGTCGCCGGGGCGCCTGGAGAAGGTGCGGCTGCCGGGGTAGGGTTTGGTGTTCAAGTGGGTGGTTGTCAAAATTGTGGTCCCTTTTTGGGTACCCTAAATACTAGGTGCCGTACTACATTAGGGACCCCCAAAAGAGACCATAATTTTGACAACTACCCAAGTGTTAGGCTTGGGTGTTTGCCGGAGCCAAGCACAGAGTAGATGCGGAACGACCCGGTGGCCGCGAAGAGCGTAAGATTTTGTAGCGGGTCTTTAAAGGGCTAACGGATTTGGGTGTCGCTGCTTGATGATGGCTTTGGGACACTCGGTTTGTACTTGGTTCGGCCCTTGGCATCCAGCTCGTGGTGAGGACTTTGCATTCTCAATGTCATCCCTGAACCCTAAGACGTCAACCGCAAACACCACGGATGAGCCTCCATGTGGAGTAAGGCCGCTGCTGTTGCTCTCAAGCTTTGGTAGATTTGGCCTAACTTCCGCTTTCTTGGAAGATCAGGGTTGGTTGTGTTAAGAACAATAAAACCGAGACTTGGGAGAACAATAACGATAAGAACAAGAGGATGATGGTACTACCACTACTACTCAGAATAATACTAGAATCATAGTAATATTAGCAAAAGGCTTTTCGCAGCCTCTAAGTTCGGCATTTTGACTTTACGTCCTCCTTAGTTTTCGATGCCACCTAAAATTGAGAACCCTAAACCCTAAACCCCTAAACCCTGAAGCCCGGTTCCAAAGCAAAAGTGCTGCAGGCCTTAGAGAAGGCTAAGCAGGACAACTACACCTGCGCCATCAAGTTGGTCAGAGGCGACAGGGGGGGTTTAGGGTTTAGGGGGTTAGGGTTTAGGGTTCAGGGTCTTTGCTTTGCAGACAGAAATGAACGGGGCGTGTAAAGTGGAGAAAATTTTCCCAAACTTAAACTCCCATCGACAAGAAGCCCCAGGCCCTAAGGCGCTAAACCCCCAACCCCACACCCCCCAAAACCCTAAACCCCAAACCCTAAACCCTACACCCGCAGTCCTCATGCCTAAACTCTACAACCACTAAACCCTATTTCCTAAATCTTACATGAAACCCTAAGGGTCCATGTACCCAAATAGTATATGCTTTGGCCGTAAAGCACTCCCTATATAGGTACATCGGGCCCAAAGTATATACTGTTTGGGCACATGAACCCTTAGGGAAAGGTCAAGTAACCCTAAACCCCAGACCCTAAACCCTAAACCCTACCCTAAACCCCTAAATCCTAGACCCTACCCTAAACCCCTAAATCCTAAACCCTACCCTAAACCCTAAACCCGACCCTAAACCAGATCCTAAACCCAAATACCCTGAGCCCGACGGAGCCCCAAGCCTCGGGACTCCGATGCTAAATTTTCCTAGCCCTCGGCTGCCAGGGTTTACTTAAAGGATTGTGGGACTTAGCAAGGGTTCTTAAAGGGCTCTTTAAAGGGATCTATAGGGTTCCTTAAAGGGATCTATGAGGTTTAGGGTTTAGGGTCTACTTAAAGGATCATGGGACTTAGTAACTAGGGTTATAATTAGGGTAGCTCTACTTATAACTATTTATAACCCCAATTAAGGTACGTTAACCTTACTTACTAAGTCCCATGATCCTCCAAGTAGGGTTTCAGGTTACGGTTTTAGGGTTCAAGGTGTTAAGCGTTTAGATTTAACTTCTTGATGTGGATAGTCTTCTAAATTGGGATCCATTTTTAGGGTCCCCAAAATAGTACGGCTCTTTGTAATACTACAAGTATACTAAGGCCTCAAAATAGCATTGGCAGTTGCTTATAGGCCCCCATAGTACGTGCATCAGGTTATGGTTTAGGGGGCCGGGCCGAAAGCTAGGGCAACCCACACCAGGGCTGAGTACACAAACCATTAGAGGCCATGTGGGAGTTTCCGAAAACTAGGGGTGCCTTATTCCGGGGTCCTTAGAATAAGGATCCTACGAATCCTACTCTTTAGGGTGCTATATTAGGGTCCCCTATTTTCGGCAACTCCCATGTACTGAAGCCCTATCTCCCAGAGCCCCTAACCCCTAAACTCTAAAGAATCCCTAAACCACAGCTCCAAAACCATACACCCCTGGACACAAAACGCCAAACCCTCAAAGCCCCCAAACTCTTAAACCCCGATTCCCGAAAATCCGAACCCTACGCCCGACACCCTTGAAGCCCTAAACTCTTCAACCCTGAACTCCCTGAAATCCGAATCCTAAACCCTAAACCCTCAAAGTCTTAAACCCTAAACCCCTAAAAAGGCGCTTAACAAAAACCCTAAACCCCTAAACCCTCAAACCCTCCGCAGCATTGTTACGTCGAAAAGTGTGTTAGAGCCGGTGCCCTGCCTCCGGCATGGAGGCCTCAAAGGCCCGGAGTCTTTAAGTGCGCTTATAGGGTTTGTAGGGTTTAGAGTTTAGGGTTTCAATTATTTTTCAGGGTTTTGGGTGAACAGAGATTATTAATGCTAGTCCAAACGGCTCCTGATCGTAATTTTAGTCCCATACATCCCCCAAAGCCTGTCTCTCAGAACAACCCTAAACCCTAAACCGGGGGACCCAGGGCCTTGTGCTGAGAGTTTGAGGCTTCGGGACCTGGCGTGCAGCGTTCAGGGGTTCGGGTTTAGGGGTGGGTGCATCAGGAGTCCGGGTTCCGGGCTCCTCGGGTTTAGGGATACATATATATATATATATATATATAGATATGTATATATACATATATGCATACATATATATATATATATATATATTATACTATGCATATATGTATAGGTATATGTAGCTAATCGTAGAGCAGTATGTATCTGCAGTATATACCCCCAAAATATGTTGTTCGTCGGGTTTAGGGACTCAGTGTGGGTATAGGAGAGCCTTCAGGAATTACCGGTGGATTTCGAGTGTAGAATCTCTGGCATTTGTACGATGCCTTTCCTTGTTTAGGGTTTAAGGTTTTAGGGTAACGGACATCTGCCTTGAGAGTCGCCATTGCAGATAGTGGGGCAGATGGATGCAGAACGTGTGAAAGCTACGAGCACGCAGCTGTGATTGAGCCGGCTGTGAATGGTGGGGGATCAGGGGTTGGGGTGCCCTGAAGTCTAAACTATACCCTATCCCTATGGCTCAAAATATTGGCTCCAGGGCTTCATCAGGGTCTGGGAGGAATCAAGAACTGTTGTCTTTTCTGTTCTGAGAAATGACCAAACCCCATAGTTCCGAAACCATACTTGAACCCCAAGTTGTGCCTGCAATGGACAACTTAAAAGAATTCATCAGCGACATGATTGAGGGATTGCCTCAATTGGACTTGCTGGGCGCGTCGGCGAAGTTCAGAACTTGGTTGTAGTAGACCCTTGAGGATTTAGGGGGGCACTTTGACCCTGAACCTTTGAGGCTAAATCACAAATGCCAAACCTCAGAACCCTACAACTAAAAGCCAACAAGCCCTAAACCCAACAAGTCTCCCCGAACCGCTAATACTAAGAGCCCTAGGCCTTTAAGCTCTACATTCTGAACCTGAGGCCTCACTTCAATACTCCCGTAATCCTACAACCGTCTATGCCTGCCGTTCCACGGGCCTAAACCCTAAAGCATCTTAAAGCCTAAACCCCCAAAAACCCCGAACATGCGAAGGCGCGAAGCTCAGTAAAACAACACACAGCAAAACAACAAACCAAACCTGCCGAAGGTTCTACGGCAGGGGCTGACTCAAATGCAGCTGCTTCAGGAAAAGGAAACAGGTGCCAGAGGGAAAGGCGTCCTGGCCGCATCAAGCATGGATGTTGAAGTCTAGAAAACTCCATGTGTTTAGCCTTATTACGATATCGTAGTATGAGTCCTATCTTAGTATGAGTCCTGAGGAAAAGAGAATTTGAAGGTTCATTATTCACACTGTCGGTCCTAGCAAACGAATATCAGAGACCTTAACCACTAGAATCGGATTCCTCTGACACGATCTACAAAGGTTCTAGCGTAAGGGTTGGATGCTGTGGTATAAACAGTAAACCCTATAGTATAGGGGTTGGGGTATGAAGGCTTAGATGGTTTTTATCCAAGCTCCACCTACACCCAAAACTGTCTGCAGTGGCGCAGCCGGAGACCGAACGTCGTGCGTTGCGGCTTTGGGGTGTAGTTGGAGATAGGCCTGGTGATTGCGTAATCGCCTTAGCCTAAAGGGCGGGTATTGCCCCCACTCTTGTAACTAGACATTTATATGAAAACCCCTAAACCCTAAATCCTAAGCCTTGATATGGACTCTTGCAGGATGTGGGCAGTACCTAACTTAAAGTTGTCCAGGCCTGCCGCTCACCTTGAGAATTCTGAACCCTGGAATTCACTTTGCTGGTCATACGGCTGCTAGTTGTTATGAATTCGTTTCTGGTCTTTTTTGTATATCTTGAGATTGTGGTCGTGGAGGAGATGATAGCAGCGGTTGTGGTCCTGTGGTGGTGATGCGATCATGATGCTGCGATGGTTGTATGATGATGACTAGGGCGAAGCAGACGACGATGATGGTGATGATGAAGAACATGATACCGAACATGATGATGCCGCTGTTGGTGTTGATGGTGGTTGCGAGACTGGTGCTGATGCCGATATTGATGCTGCCGCTGTTAGGGATGATGATGATGATGATGATGATGAGGGGGAGGGGAAGGAGGATGTTGATAGTTCGCAGTAGAAAGTATTTACGTACAAACTTCAGTAGCTCAGCTATTAGCAACAGTTACCCGGAGAGTCCAAGTACCCAACTGGTAGGGTTTCGGATCCCAAAATCCATACTCTGACTGGTTTTTGGATCTTGAAACCCTACTAGTTGGGTACTTGGACCAGTAGGGTTATACGGTTGGTGATAATATATATATATATATATATATATATATCCTGCATTACCCATAATAAGGAATATACCATAATTCCCATAGTTTAGGGTCCTTAAGGTATTTCAGGATTTATATCATCAACCGTAGTAGTCACAGCAGGCATAGAGGCGGTCGAAGCCTCTCAGGGCTTTCAGGTGGTTTGGAGGCCCTCGGTGTTACTTCAGTTCAGAGCTTCGAATTAGATACTGCAGGGCCCGAAATGATGTCCTATACTATTGTGGGGGTTCCTTAAATATTAATTATATTTATAGAGCTTCGGTTTACAGGAAATCTCATAAAGTTGGAAACCGGATTAAGGCCAAATAGTGCTGGGATTCCCTATACATTTCTCTTCAGGATTGAGGCTAATGGGTTTCCAACTTTTGGGGTTCTACTGTAGATACCTTTGTCTTCCAGGGTTTGGCTCAGGGGATAGTTTAGGGCTTGTGGGGTTTAGGGTTCAGGGGCTTTAGGGTTTAGGGGTTATGATTCCGATTAATGAATATGAGCAAGCTATCGGGTCCCAGCTTGAGTGCATCACTTGCCCCCGCAAGAATACTAAGTCCTAAGAGCTGTAACAAGACTCATCCTTTACTATTCGCAGACAGTCTGAGGCAAAACCATTCGTACTATGTAGGCCCACGTGTTAAGCCAAGGAACGTACATGTTGTGTCCGTGCGTGTGTGCGCGCGTGCGCATGTCCAAATTGGATTTTCAATCTGTGGCGTTTGGATGTTACAGCCTGCTTGGAGGTTCATGAGTAGTTATAAGTAGGGTGATAAGTAGGATAGCTCTGGTTATAACCTATATTAGGGGACTTATAACCCCACTTATAACTACCCATGAACCTCCAAGTGGTTCAGGCTTACTCACTCCATGGACCTTCGTGTAGGCAAGCCAGCAGCAAGCTGAACAAAGCCTCGCCTTAGTCAAAATTGTATTCCGTCATCTAAAACCCCCAACTCCGGCACCCTAAACTCCACACCGTCGTTTGCGAGAGACTCCGTCACATCACGACCCTAAACCGCTAGAGTTGAAACTCAAGCCCTAGACCCGATGCGGTCATGTAAGACCGATTCCGTCAGTTCTGAACCAGTTTAGGGTTTAGGGTTTAGGGTTTATCACTTGAAAGCCTGATTGCCCTAAACAGCAAACCGTCATTTCAGAGAGATTCGCAAGAGGCAACGACCATTTGGACCGGACCCTGACAAAGATCGAGGAAAGTGTCCGATACCAGGCAAGGCTCTTCAGGCAACAGGGTTTAGGATTTAGGGGCTTTCTCCATTTATTGCCTTTAGTACAGGAACACCTGTAATCATTACAGGCCAAAGTCCGAAACTCTGCAAGACCCAACCTCAACCCTGAAGCCAAGAAGCCTCACTCCTTTTTGTGAAGAGTTTGGGGTGCCCTAAAGCCCGGGCAGTTTTTCCGTGAGCCCTGCACCGTTGTGCCCCGAGGGGTTTAGGGGGTTTAGGGCTCAGGTTCAATCCTCTGCTCTTTGTCCCAAACCTCCTAGGTAGCATTGGGGGGACCCCTCAGAACAGGTCCCTTGCTAACCCCTCACTTCTGGCTCTCTTAAACGGGACTTTGTTGAGAGGTTCTTTATCCCCAACCTATAACCGCTTTGCATTCACAGGGGCTTGCAACAAACTGAGAGGCAAAAGGCAACCGCCGACAAAAAGTAAGCTCCTGAGCCCAGAGCCCTAAACAGCAGGCGCCCTGAACCCTACACCTACAATCACAACCCCAATATTCCTCCAAAACCAAAGAAGCCTGCAGCCGCACAAGCCTAAAGCCCTAAACCCCTGAAACCATAAACCCGTAAACCCTCAAACCCCTAAACCCTCAAATCCCTAAATTGCCCTAACTTCTCCGAAACCCTCCCTAGGTATCGATTTGGGATAATTGTTGATTCCCCATATTGTTTGTTAATATGGAGCCCTAATTGTACGTAATTTTGGGGACTGTTGAAATCGACAGCTCTTCAACGACTAAGACCCAGAGTGGGCCCTTATTCCCTTTTTAGGGTGTAGGTTCCCTTATAAACCTCCTTTAACCAGAAAGGACACCCTTTTTATTCCTAGGTTACTCTTAAGGTAAAAGCCAGAAAGTTGGAATATGATTATCCTAACCCTTCTATGGTATATTATAGTGTGAAATCAACCTGTTTTGCAGCGCGTACAGTGTGTGTACCTAGAGTTTGTACAGCTTGAGACAACCCCTTGACCGCAGGGGCCCCTTGAGTTCAAGCCTACGGCTGAGCGGAAAAGTGACTAGTCTTCGCACTGGTAGCGGAGCTCTCGGTTAAGAGAACCAGAGCTCGTAGCCCAATAGTACGCCCCCTGCGCGGGCGTGTGGTCGCCATGGCTAGTGGATCGCTGGCATATCGACCACACCAGGATCTGGACACAGACCTGACGAAGTTTGGCTTCCTAGTCTACGCCGGAACCGTTCGTGACTTTCACGAGTGGGAGTTCCGAGCTATGACGAGATGGAAGCAGACCAAGGTTGAGGATAGATCCGACCTTGCGTCCAAGTTCCTCGACTCCTTAAGGAGCGAGGCATACATTGTCGCAGAGGATTTGGGTACCGACGTTTTGTTCTCGAGTCAAAACATCCCCAAGGTGATCGAGGCAGTTAGAGAACGCCTGTTCCCTCTGGCGGAACAAGAGACGAAAGAACTTTATCGGTTAGGGACCCAAGTCGGCGGCATGTTGTCACGACAGCCGGGAGAGCCGATGATCTCCTACATCGACCGCCGCAAGCGGTGGCTACGCAAGCTTCAGCAATTAGACAAGGCCCTTCACATAAGTGAAGCGGTGCTGACAGATCTGTTGCTGGACAACAGCGGGCTCACCCGGCAAGAGCGACTCATGGTGCTGACCTCGATGGCAGGCAGCACAGCGACGAAGGATGCTGAGACATCGCTGATTCGCATGCATAATCGTATCCACACGTTGGAACGAAAGCAGCCATCCGCCAAAGGCGGAACTGGCAAAGGGAAAGGTTTCCACAGGAAGGGAGACCGAGGAAAAGGTAAAGGATACGGAAAGAGATCCCAGAAAGGGACTGCTTACACGTACCTTTCGGCCGTGGAAGACCTTTTCGAGTACCCTGACGCCGAGGAAGACGACGACGGAACAGCCTACCTGGCAGGACAAGAGGACCAGGACGGCCAGGACGGTGATGGGCAGGACTGGGCGTACCACGGAGAAGAGCTCCCCGTGTACGACAAGGAAGAGGACACCGCGTGTGTTGCCCAGTCGGCCGACGCTTCCCTAAGGGACGTCGAGCTTGATGTCTTCACCGCCTTTATAGGCGCTGGGTTCGATGAGGAAGACAAAGAGGCTTTGGCGTTTCTCGCAGACACCGTGCAGTGCGAGACCGTTGCCTTTATGGCGCGGGCCAAGGCTAAGGGTAAAGGAAAATCTGTGATGCAGAGGAGTGCACATGGATATCGGCCGCGATCTACTGGTCTCACTGTTGAAGACAGGAGACGGAAGCTTCATGAGATTAAACTCAGAAGCACGTGCAAAACGTGTGGCAGAAAGGGCCACTGGGCTGGTGACAAGGAATGCCCAGGCCCAGGGAAAGGTGCAGGAAAGCCCGCAGTGGCACACCTTGCCCAGGTCAGGCGTGTGATGGATAAATCCACACAGACCTGTGACTTCATCGCTAGCCCCAGCGAGAGCGACAGCGAGAGTCAAAGCTTTGACCCGGAGCCAACAGCGAACTACGTTAGCTTGGGTCAGGACTCTGAGACGGAGCCTGCGGCGTACATGGGTTTCTTCGACAAGACTGACTTTGAAGAGTCCGACGAAGAGCTCTTGGACGACTTTGCGTCGCAAGGTGCTCCCTCCACGGAATGGGATACCATAGAGTACCCTGACGGCAGCGACCAGGTGTTTCGGTTCGGGATGCATAGGGGTAGCACCTACCTTGAGGTTTTGCAGAACCACCCCGATTACTACCATTGGGGCCTCAAGGAGAAAGAGCCGAGCACCATGCTAGAAGCATGGCTTGTCTGGGTGTATCGCAACTTTGAGGTTCCACCGGTTGGCGGTGGAAGGGCGACACTTAGGGCAGCCACGTTGCCGGTGGAGGCCGACTCGCTGCAGAAGGCTAGGAAGGAGGTGACCCTTGAGAAGGCACCTAAGAGCAAGCTCGGGTTGTTGAAGCCGGATCCCAAAGGACCGTGCGTTGGAGGATGTCCCGCACATGCATTGAACAAAGCAGGTAGCAATGCGCACGTAATCAAGACCACTTGCATGTTGTGCGGTAACAGGACCTCAAACCCGAGACCAAAGGCTGTACCGAAGAAGGACCCACTCACGTGCGAGCACAAGCGCACGGACAACAGGAACAGCACGAGATCGGTACACCGCACCTATTGTCTTGATTGTTGCACTGTGGTAGAGGAAATCCCGCAGAAGCTCTTTAAGGAGCAGAAGGGACTCGCCGAGCAGGTGCAGCAGTCTCCACTCGTGCAGAACCTCACGAGGAGACAGCTGGAGGAGTACAACTTTACGAAGTTTGAGGCAGGTGAGGTGGTAAAGAAGTTCTTCAAGCACATGGACAAGTTTTTGTTGAAAGTTGACCAAGTCAGTTCAACCGAGTTGTCTAGTTGCCTTGAGGATGCGATGGACCAGGTTGTAGAGCAGACGAAGTTACGCATGCAACATGGTAGGGCCGCTGATGTAGCTAGGTCTAGTCAGGACGTAGAGCCCCCACCTTTGCCTGCGTTTTCCCCCGTACGTAGAGAGCGTAGGAGTGCACAGCCTCGTGAGCACGCTTCGCCCGCCGCCGCAGCAGCAGCTGGCCCGAGAGAGAGAGAAGCAGCTGCTAGAGACGCCATGGCGGCGTCTCCTCCCAGCGGAAAGGGCTGGGGAAGCCGCGAAAAGTTCGCCGGTGTGGCGACGGCGGGGAAGAGTGGTGATCCCGAAGGGGACACCAAGCTGACCCTCACAGCCTTGGTGGGGCAGCTTCAGCGAGATGATCTCGAAGGAGACATCAGCCCGAAGAGCGTGCAGAGCTCAGACAGTGAGCCTGCACCCCTGGACGAGGAGATTGCTGAGCCGCAACTCCAGCTCGTGGATCCCTTAGAGGACCACGAAAACGTCTGGGTGATGCTGGACGAGGGCTGCAACCAGACATGCCACGGGACAAAATGGAGGGCTCACTCCTCAAAGGTCCTGGCAAAGTTTGGGTTGCAGTTCACCAGCGTGCGCTCGAGCGGCACGAGCTTCAAGGGCATTGGAGCGGCCCGAGCGACGGGCAAGTTCGCAATGCCGTTCGCCCTCCGCATCATGCCGGAGAGCGGAGGCCTTCGCCGGAGCACCCGTCTGCAGGGAGAGCTCTCCAGCGTGGAGCTGGACTCTCCGGACGTGCTCTGCCTCCTGTCCTTGCAGGATCAGGTCCAGCTTGGCCTGATCAAGGACCTGAGGCGCGGCGAGTGCCGAATCTCGGGCTACGCCGGGGCACTGCAGTTGGCGAGGCACTCGAAGACCGGCCTCCTCCTCCTGCGCGTGAGCCAGTTTGGGGCGAACGTTACAGAGAGGCACAGAAAGTTTGCAGTGAATCCGGAGGTGATCCCTAAGAGGACATCTAAGAAGGAGAAGAACACTTTCTCGATCCCTTTGAGGGACGGGACGGCACGCAAGAAAGAAACCTTGATCCCTTCAGGGGACAAGGACAGCACGGCGTATATGCTGTCCGAGATGGTGAAGGAGACAGAAGGACAGCGGAAGAACGTTTTGGTGGTCACGTTGGGCTTGGAGAAGCTAGAGACCTGCCAACGTGGGCGCGGCACCTACCGTGGACTCACGGAACTTATCCGTGGTATGCGAAAAGGGCAGTCGCACGAGTTCTCGCTGAACAACGAGGCCCACGAGGACACGCTTCTGGAAAGCCTGCGCCAGAACTTTGAGTCCTTCCGGGACTACGCCACGGAGCAGATCCTTTTTCTGGACTGCCGGCACATGAACGACCCGGGCAAGGACAAGTCCCTCAGGGACCACTTAGGCACGTACCCCAAGAACGTGCAAGCCATGGTTTTGGACCCGAAGACGAACGGAAAATGGGTGGCGTTCATGAAGGAGGTCGTGCCGGCCGTGCACAAGCTCATCCAGGAGAACGAGCAGTGCGTGATCTTTATGTTTTGCAAATCGGGAAGACACAGGTCTGTCTCGAATGCAAAGATCATGTACGATCTCATAAAAGAGACGTACGAAGTGGAAGCGAGTCTACTTCACCTTTGCGACGGCTACAACTGGAGATATCTATGCGGTGGTTGCGCGGAGTGCAACTGGGAGTCCAAGGAGGCTAAAAGCACCGCAGAGAAGGTGATGGACTTCGCAAGAGAGCGCTGGTTCGAGTTCGTGCCCAAGGTGTGGGTGCGAAAGAACGACCAACGCCGTCTAGGCGACGACGGCGTCGTGGTGGAAGAGCCGATCCCTTCGGGGACAGCTCAGGCAGAAGGCGCGGGATCAAGCACTGACCCGCCTGCCGAGCAGGAGGCCGCCCAGGACGAGCAGCAGGACGAGCAGCTCGAGGAGGAGGTCCACGACGAGGGCGACACCACTGGGGCAGCTGAGGCCAGTGCCGGCTCGAAGGCACCGGCGCAGCCCTACACGGTGGACACCCCTGAGGGAGTGTCGGTGCCGGTCCACGACCTGCGGCCCGAGCTGGAAGGACTAGATGACAAGGCCCTTGAGAAGGTAAGTTTTCTTTTTCTTTCTAGGGTTTATAGTGTCTTCAACCCAGCGAAGCTTACTGAAGTCACTACGCTCGTGGCCAAGTACGCGGCGGACCACACCTCGCTCACCTGTGCCGTTGCTGCAAAGTACTTGGAGTACGAGGCGGCGAAGGCACTCCTGTCGTCGCTGGTGGCAGACGTCCGATCCGGAAAGCGGACGGAGAAAGAGTGGGACACAGAGCTGGAGCTGGCTAACCGGAGCCTAGACCAGGCGATCCTTCAGCTGGACGAGGACAAGGCCGCGGCAGCAACGGGCACAACCACAGCTGGAAGGACGACCGCTCAGGCGGCGGACCCACCGCAGAGAGAGAGGACCCGATCGGCACAGGCCGACGGGCGAGGAGAGAAAGGAAAAGGTGAGAAGGGTAAGGGAAAAGGCCGAGGAGAAAAGGGACGCTGGCCGAACAACAACCCTCGAGGCCCAAGGACGCACACCGAGTCCAACCCTGCCTCGACTTCTCACGCAGAGACGCGCCACGACCTGGCAAGTCTTGGCGAGAACCCCAACAACCCTGGGGGTCTCTCGCAGGGTTACTTGAGCCAAGTGATCTCAGGACACAAGAGGCACGGTGAAGTTGCCTTCAAAACTTGGTTACAGCCAGGCGTGGGGCACGAAGGCGCACCGGTTCGTGTGTCCTATAGGGCACACGCTGCAAACTCCTGGGATAAAATCCCAACGGAACTGCAGCGCTACCGCAAGCACGTGGCGATCCAATGGACGTCCGATGGGCCCTGGGAGTGGCGCGAAGTGAACGTGGCAGCCCACCAATGGGTCTACTTCGGCGACCGTTGGGACCAACACCCGCGCCACATGTTGGTGTTCTTGGTTCCGCCGCGCGGTGGCAGTGCCTTCTACGTTGGAGGCATGCTTCCGGATCTCATGGCTTCCGACCTGAAAGTGATGAAGAAGGAGACCGGAAAGATGTTTGAGGATTCTTGCAAGAACCTCAACACGCACGACGACCTGCTGATGCAGGCCTTGGGGCTCCCGTCGGTGGCGATCACGGGCGAGCCGCCCACGATCTACGCCCTGGCGAACTCGGAGTTCCAGCCCGGATCCCTTGAGAGGACCGGCGCCAAGGTGATCGTGCGACACCCTGGCTACCGTATGATCCTTCTGGAGGACATCGGTTGGCAGAAGCAAATCTCTAAAGAGATTGCTAAGATCCGTCCCGACCTTCTGCTGTTGGTGTACAGTTTGGAAGACCAGGTAGGTCTCACCCCGCAGGTACAGACCTGGCTCCAGTCCCTCTCCGCGTACACAAAAGAAGTGCTTGTTCTTGACAGTCTAGGCAGTGTTAGGTGGAACCTGTGGTTTGAGAACAGTGTCGAGGGTACTGAGAGAGAGTTTCAGCTGTTTCAGTGTAGGGGTGACCTGTGTGTAGGGACGTTTTCGCAGGCGATAGGTGAAGTCATGTCTAGTTGGGCGAACTGTGATCATGACATACACTATTCACCTGTGAGCATCGACACAGTAGGCACGCAAGTTGGTTTTGCCGAAACTTTGTTGCTTGTGTTGCAAGAGGGCTGTGTAGAGGACCACGTTGCTGAAGCGTTTCCTGTTGAGGCAAGGCAGGATGAGGTCGAGGAATCTGGTACTCTAGATGCTATAGTGGATCCCAGAGACAATAGGACCACTTTCATGGATGATCTGGAACTCGCCGATGAAGCAGACATCTTAGACACGTTGCCTTTAGCAGGGTTTCCGAAAGAAGAGTCTGAGAGGAGAAAGGCATGGTCTAAGGTACCACGGCGTGTTCGCTTGGGGATCAGGAGGTTGCACACCATGATGAACCACAAGCCTAAGGAAGTGCTAGTTCAGGTACTTCGTGGGGCAGGTGCTTCTGAAGAGTTGGTGAATGCAGCTAAGATCTTCAAGTGTGAGTCTTGCAGGGTTAGCGAAGAGAAGGTTCGCACACACCCTGTGTCAGCTCCACCACCTTACGAGTTCAACCACACAGTTTCGGTTGACGTGCTGGAGACTGCAGACTCAACAGGCGCAAAGTTTAGCTGGCTGAACATTATAGATGTCGGCACAAGCTATCAAGTTGTGACCTTAGTCCGCGTTGGTGGCGGACAGCCCAGCTCAGCCAAGTGCCTGCAGAAGTTCATGCAGCACTGGGTTTCCCCTTTTGGGTGGCCAAAGGTGGTTTCCCACGACCGTGGCCTACACAACCGGGGCGCTTTCGCTCACGGCTTGGGTAGCCATGGAGTCCAGATCCGCCAAGCCGGACTGGAATCGCCAGAGCACATAGGGAAGTGCGAGAGGCATGGAGGCATCATAAAGCGAGCTTTTAAGCGTTTGGTCAAGGACCACAACGTTGTGGGCAAAGATGATGTCAAGGTGGCAATGCTCGAGGCACAGGTCGCAAAGAACGAGTTCATGCGTGTTGGAGGCTTCAGCCCCACCCAGTGGGTGCTTGGACGCCTGCCCAGAGGAGTGGGCCACGTTTTGGACGAGGAAGAGCTAGGACAGCTTGGAGTCTTGTCGGGCAGGTTAGATGCCACGACTGCGTTCGGCCGTCAGGCCGAATTCCGCCATACTGCAAGAAAGGCGTTCGTCCATGAGGATTGCAGTCGCAGGGTGCGAAAGACCGTGTTGCGCAAGGCGGCTCCCCTGCCGGGGAAATATCAAGCTGGCGACCTAGTTTGCTATAGGATCGCGCGAGATGAGCATTCAGGCGTGAGTACGTGGTCAACTGTTAGTAAAATAATTGGCTTCGATAACAAAACGGTCTGGGTGGTGCATCAGGGCGTGCCTGTGGCGACCAGCTTGGCGCGACTCAGACCGTGTACGTCGGCTGAGGTTTTGGCGTTCCAAGTGTTGAACCGTGGCAACATACAGTACGAGCACGCGGAGGTTGAACGCGAGCAGCAGAGGTACATTGATGCCACCGGGGATGATCTATTGCTAGACGACCCAGAAGAGCCACCGGACGGAGGAATTGGGATAGGTACTCCGATCCAAATGGACGCCGAAGCAGATCCTCCGGAGACTGCGGCCGCTGCTCCAGAACGAGCTGTTCGAAGGAGAGTTGGAGCAACACGTGAAGAGTCACGGGCCGTGACTGTGGAGGAGCCAGAGGACGAACAGGTGGACCCTCCAGGAGGGATCCAAGAGCCGATGGCTGAGGACACGGCGGTGGACGCCGATGGTGAGGCCGAGGCCACGGAAGGCAGCTCAGCGCTCCTTTTGAGGGCTTACGCTAGCCACTTCTGGACGAAAGAGGAAAGAACCGTTTGGAACTCACTCCCCGGGGAGAAGGAGTACGAGGCCTTACGGGTTTTCTTCGCAGACCGCGTCGAGGACGACAAGAAGGTGACGCAGTGGCGCAAGCGCCGCAAGAACTTTACGTCCAAGAAGCAGAAGGAGAAGCACGGGAAGATCCTAATGTACCACAAATGCCCTGAGGATGTCCAGAAGGAGTTGGACAAGAGTAGAGCGAAGGAGTGGGCAAAGTGGCAGGACTTCAGTGCTGCGATCATTCTTGATGACGCTCAGTATGATGAGTTGATCCGTGAAGGACATCAAGTCATACCTACCCAATGGGTAGAGCTGGACAAGAACCACAACAAGAGGCTACTTGATCCTACCGTGGAGGCCAACTACAAGAGTAGATTGGTTGTTCGGGGTGATCTTGAGAAGGGTGATCCTAGGAGTGATAGCCCTACTGCTAGCATAGAAGCTCAGAACTTAGTATTTTCGTTCGCTTCTTCTAGGAAGGTCAAGATTAAGTCCCTGGACGTGACCAACGCCTACTTTCAAGGCGAAGAGATAGATAGAGTACTTCTACTATCTCAGCCCAAGGGAGGACTCCCTGGGCTCAGGCCCCACCAGCACATGCTGGCGAGAGCACCCATCTACGGCAGCACCGATGGAGGTAGACGGTTTTGGAAGCGGCTTAGGAATTACCTTAAGGGTAAAGGACTTCGCGAGAACCGCATCTACCGCGCGTTGTACAGTTACACCGACGCCGATGGGGTTGTACAGTTGCTCTTGACGTCCCACGTAGACGATCTATTGTGGGCTTGTGATCCGTCATGCGATTGGATCATGAACGATCTCATTGAGACGTTCAAATGTGGGAAGGTGGAGACCGGGAGCTTCAGGTACTGCGGGAAGGAGATAAGCCAAGACGAGGATTTCAATATCCATGTGACCTGCAGTGAGACAACGAGGAACGTGAACAAGATTCACGTTGACAAGAGGAGGCACCCGGGAGATCCCTTAACGGACTCTGACAAGACGCAGATGAAGAGCGTCGCTGGTTCCCTTGCTTGGGTTTGCAGACAATGCCGACCCGACTTAAGCTATAGGGTATCCAAGATCCAGTCGGCTTCTAGCAATGGTACCGTCGCTGACATCAGAGATGCCAACAAAGCGGTCGAGTACGCTATTAGCACATACGACAGAGGACTTGTTTTCAAGTCTGGGCTGTTGGACTGGAAGACACCAGGTGCTCTTTTGAGTCTGGTGATCACGGACGCTTCTCGCGCGAATGAGTCCGAAGAGATGATCATAAATGAGATGACATCTGTGGAAGGACACCGGAGCCAAGGTGCAAGGATGGTGTTCCTTACAGACGGCGCCCTGTGGAAAGGGAACAGAGGTAGCATTCATCCCATCTTGTGGGCGAGCAACCTCGTTCGGAGGGTATGTCGCTCCACCATACAGGCAGAGGCCTACACACTTCAGGCAGGTGTGGAGGACGGTGACGTGCTGAGGGCAGCTGTCACTGACATCTTCGGATGCCTCGATATGAAAAGGTGGGAGGCTACGTCGGCCAAGTTTGTGAAACAGATCTGGATGACAGACTGCAAGAGTCTGGAACTGACGCTTTCGAATCCGAAATGCAATAAGCATTCGGACAAGAGATTGAGCATCGAGATCGCGTCTCTCAGACAGGAGCTATGGCGCAAAGCTGGCGAGAAAGCAGGAGATCCGTTTTACGACGACTACAAGCCAGCGGATGATCAGTTAACTGACATCGTCAGATGGATAGACACTGACGTGATGATCGCTGATCCGTTGACGAAGGTCATGGAGCCGGTCAAGTTGGTCGAAGCTCTGAAGACCAACACACTCGACGTAGAGCAGCCGCTCGAGAGTGTAGTGAAGAAGCGCGCCAAGCAGCTTCAGAGGAGGTCGACGAAGAGAGAAGAGGACAACGAGCAAGACCGTTGATCCCTAAGCACGAAGTCTCACCACACTGACGCTGTAAGAGTCACGGGTGTGAAATCAACCTGTTTTGCAGCGCGTACAGTGTGTGTACCTAGAGTTTGTACAGCTTGAGACAACCCCTTGACCGCAGGGGCCCCTTGAGTTCAAGCCTACGGCTGAGCGGAAAAGTGACTAGTCTTCGCATATAGTGTATCCTACCATGAAACCATATTCCAACTTTCTGGAGTTCCCTGTACGTCTAGACGAACCAGGCCCAGGGCGCAAGGAAACCTTGGCTTGACGAGGATGGAAAGGCCGGGATCCTGGACGTTTGGAGGGTTTTGGGTTTGAGGGTTCAGGGTTTAGGTTAGGGTTTATATAAAGGTTTGAGGGTTTGAGGGTTTCGGGGTTCAGGGTCTGATGGATTGGGGTTCAGGGTTTAAGAGTTTAGGTCTTAAGGGGTTTAGGGCTTAAGTCTTTAAGGGTTTAGGGTTTAGTCTGTAAGGGTTTAGGCTTTAGGGGTTTAGGGTCTAGGGTTTTGGTTCGAACGGCTTTGGGTTTGGAGGGCTTCTGGCTCTAGGGGGACTAGGGCGTTGGCGGCTCTGGATGTAGGCCTCTGGGAGTTGGGGGTTTAAGGCTTCGAGGGTTGACAGCTTCAGGTTTTTTGGGTTTGGTGAAAGACCAGCGGAGGGCAAGGAGCCCACAAGCGGTACCTATCGGCAGGAAAAGCTCGTGTTGACGGTCTTGGTGAGCTTGTTGGCGTTTTTGTTGAGAGAATGCTTCCTCCGGGTCACGTAGGGTTTGCGTGGGCGAACCTAAACCTTATACACCATCGAATCGATGAGGTCATGTCTTTTGAGTGCCGCTGAGCCCTCTTCGTTCTGGGCGCTTGAAAGGGTGCTTCAGGTTGTCGGGTTCTGGGTTTTGGATATTTCCTCTCAGAGCTGAGGATTTCACCTGTCACAGATGTCATGCTGTGTAAATTCTCAAACCTCAACTGCCGATCTTCAGTTCATTCTAGAGCAAACCCTGAGCCCTAAACCGCGAATCATCCTCAGGTGATTTGGTCGACGAGCCGGATCAAGGCCGTTCCTTATTGATTTCGATGCCCAGACTTCTTCCCAAGCCCCCAAACCAATAGTGGTTCCATATATAGAAGTCTTCAGCCAGGCAAGTGTCTTTAGGAGTTTAGGGGTGTAGGATAGCATGGTTTCCTTATAAAATCCTAATCACTAAACCCTCAACGCAGCTAGGCTAGGTACTGCCCCCATACAGTAAGAGTCTATAATAGGGCTACTATAAAGGTCCTAATATATCTGTATTATGAATATTATTCAACTATGGTCCTAGTATATCTGTATTATGAATATTATTCAACTATGGTCCTAATATATCTGTATTATGAACATTATTCAACTATGGTCCTAATATATCTGTATTATGAGTATGATTCAACTATTACTGAGTGGGGGCCGTACCCAACAGCTAGGTCTTCTACTTGGAAGGCCAGGGGACTTAGTAAGTAGGTTATAAGTAGAGTTATAAGTACCCTAAATGGAGTCACCCTAATATAACCCTAGATATGAACGACTTACTAAGTCCCCTGCCCCTCCAAGTAGGGTGCAGGAAGACCTCGAAGCCTTTAGACCTCAACTCTGAGTCTCAGTCCCGGGACCCTGGGCTTGAAGCTTGAAGCTTTGTGGTTACGCATGGGTGGTTGTCAAGATTAAGGTCCCGTTTTGGGTACCCTAAATAGTAGGTGCCGTACTATCATAGGGACCCAAAAAGGGACCATAATTTTGACAACAATCCGCATGGGTGTAACGATGCAGCATCCTCAAGTAGGAAGGACCTTTATTCAGTTATGAATGTACCAACGCTCAACCCTAAACCCTTCAGCCGAAGCCCTAAACCTTAAGCATGCAGGGTTTGTCCGCTTCCTGATTGAGGCCTCAGGCATTTCACATTAGGGTTTAGGGTTGAGGGTTTGGTGCTTTCCCTTTCACTATTGCGTGCGGCATGCAGAGTAGTTGATAGGCCCCATTCTGGCCACTTTCTTTTTGTGAAGCCCCAAGTTCGACGCCGTTTTGGGCTGAGGCCAGGCACGCTTCACCCTAAACCCTGTGAGGCCAGACTCACTAGGCCCCGAGACTGCAAGTGCTGAGTGCCTGTAGTCCGCAGGTGGCGAAGTTTGTGTTTTCTCAAGTCTCTCGGCAAGCACGGTGTTCGGGGGTGTCGTCATGAGGGGTTTAGGGTTTAGGACAAGGGTGAATCGCCTACAATTTGAGCGGTCTCGCGAGCTGTGGGTTATCAAACCGTCAACCCTATACCCTAATAAACTTTGCTTTCTTGCCGCTCAGCCCGCGTCGTCTCCCCAAGATTCGCTGGCAAATCTTGTTGGGTGCATTGCATGCTCGCACCCTACACCCCAAACCCCTCCAAACCCTGGGTTTTGGACACCTGTCGGCAGCCAAGGTCTTCGAGACGATCATGGGCTTCATCATCATTGTGAACCTGTACCTTATCATGCGCGAAGTGGACCTTCCACTGGTTTCTTGTTAACGGATGACATTTAAATATATGTTTACGTACCAGTGTATTTACTATAGATCCCTACTAGTACGATGGTATTTGTAGTTGAATTCCTTAAGAAGAACCCAGCCCTTGTCGGGCTTGCCGCTTATAGCAGGGCTTTATGAGGTTCAGGGGGTCCACCTTGTTTTATATCAGTGGCTGGAGCCATTACTTGGAGGATCAGGGGTCCTGCGAAGAAGGTACACATAGCTTACTGACCCTGCTGGTAGGCCAAGCGCAGAGTGCAGGCATCGTGAGGACATGATGGAGGGTAACTTGCGCATGCAGAATTCGGAGAGAGTTGCATTTCAGAGCGGAGTCTGTGGTTTGCTGTAAGGCTCATTATATAGGAGTTTGTATCAAGATGACTCAGCAATTTCGGCATCGCATGACATGTTCCATGTTCAGCAGGGAGGTTCCGAGCATCCCTGAGAGGCCTAAGGCACACCCCTTTCCTTGAGATTGAACTGCAGTGGCCCAGGGCTGTATTATCTGAACTTCGGAGACCGGGCCCAAACCCTAAACCCAAAACCCTCGATTTGCTCTTGATTTTTTGAGCTGATCTTGGAGATTAGGGTTTCGGGTCTGAAGTTTCTTCGTGACCTGAGCCACCCCAAGTGTGAACAGCCTTCGAAGATCGGATGCCCAGCCTAAGGCTCGCCAAACCCAGTAATTTTACCCCTTAATTAAGGAATATGGCTTAAATAAGATAGGGTTTCATATTATTATGATTTAAGCTATATTCCTTAATTAAGGGGTATTGGGCTCTCTGGGAACACGTTTCGAATCCGAGATCCTGTCATGCGTACACTCTGAGACGCCACCCCGCAAAGCAGAAAAGCAAGCAGGACAGCGATGCGAACTGCATCACCACCTATGGGCGGCTGGCGAAGCGCTGAGTTGAAGGGTAGTCGGATTAAGGTTGAGGGTTTCGGTAGTCGGGTAGGATGTTTGGTATTTGCTTTGGTCGTCTGAAACCCTGCAACCATCTTTGGACGGTTGTCGTCACAGCACTGCCGCGAAGTGATTACTTAGTTGAAAGCAAAGTAGCAGGTCATTGTCTCGTTCGCGTTTTTTTTTGCGATTGAGGCTGCCGATTGAGGGGCGTAGGCTACGAAGTGCTGTCGTGGCAGCAAGAGATATGGTGAT
The DNA here is from genome assembly GCA_905221615.1 of Symbiodinium sp. CCMP2592. Classification (NCBI taxonomy): domain Eukaryota; class Dinophyceae; order Suessiales; family Symbiodiniaceae; genus Symbiodinium; species Symbiodinium sp. CCMP2592. The sequence continues at coordinate 780,816 of CAJNDT010000302.1, read as the reverse complement.
GGTGGCGGCGGCGGTGGTGGTATCAGGTCCTGGTGCTGTTGATTCGATGTTGGTGCTGGAGGCTTTGTCTTGCTTGAACAGTTATCGTACAATCAGCGAAGAACTTGTTGCTGTGCTGCCAAGCCCGGAACGAAGACGTTGTCTTTCAGGCTCATGGTTCAATTGGGCTCGAACCTTTAATGCTGATACCGAGGAGGAGACTTGCCCGACCAGAAGCTCCGCCATCGTCTACCTTCGTGTGGCGAACATATTGCTCCTGGCGGCTTGCCTTCTTTATGTCCCCGTAGGTAGGTAGGGTTTTGGGACACTTCATTTTTGCTCTTATTGGGCTCAAGAGGATCTTATCTACTAATATTTTTCAAAGGCTTTAGAAGCACCACCTAGGACCGGTTGGCCTAATCGGGTTTAGGGTTTCAGGTTCTGATGCCGTGAACGTTGATGATATACGGTGATGGTGGTATTGGCAGTCCTGGCTTTGCTCCGAGACATCAGTGTCAGCATATGATCGAAAATAGTGATGATTATATTTGATGGTCATGATGATCTTGATGGTATATTATGAGGCTGATGAGCCAGACGATGATGCTGTTTTTGTCATGACTTCCTGATGCTGTTGCGAAACTGTATCTGTTATCCTCGTTTATTGCAAAAGCATATCGGTGTTGTTTCGTGGCCACTTTCCTCAAAGGCTGTAAAAGCACCTCCTAGATGACCTATATGGGCGTTTCCGGAATTAGGGGGCCCCAATATAGTACCCTAAATAGTAGGGTCCTTCTTTTTGGGACCCCAAATAAGGTAACCCTAATTTTCGGAAACTCCCTACCATAATCCCTAATATAGAACCCTTATAGATCCCTTATAGTAACCCTGTAAAGGGACCCTTAGGTACCCCTAATTATGGGAAACTCCCATAAAAGACCACCGACTGAGATCTCTGGGGACCATCCTCGAAGCCCCGAAGAATCTTGAGGGGACCAGGATTTGTACTATAGGGGCCTTAATAATAACCTATCCTATTTTGGGGTTCTTGATTGCAGTGAAAGTATAATATACCCCGAAACCCTGTTCTAATTATTGAGGCCTCTATTCTATGCTAGAATGCCACCAACAAGCAGGAAGGATGCCTGTAAGACTGGCAAAAGTTAGTCGCAAAAGTTAGCCGCGGTGACAATACCTGTAAGAGCGGCCAAGACAATGACATAGAAAGCACGCTGCACCGACAGTCGAGACACTGTAGGATTGACAATGGGCTGTTGCACCAGAAACAGGCCGTGCCTCGCAGAGAGGAAGGAGGGTTTAGGTTTTACAGTAGAAGCCCAAAAGTTGGAAACCCCATAGCCTCAATCCTTCAGAGTAATGTATAGGGAATCCCAGCACTATTTGGCCTTATTCCGGTTATGGGGATCACTGTAGGGGTTTTGGGTCTAGTGTTTAGGGTGGGTTCTGCTCCCCAGTCCCTAGAAGCCCGAAGTCGGAAACGATTCGCAGCAAGTTTTGAAGATTCCCTGAAACCTACAGAAGCCTTTAAGGCTAGAACCCTTGATTCAGGGATCCTTTAAAGGGTTCCCCTAAGGGTCCATGTACCGCAATAGTACATCCTCTGGGCGCAATGTAGCCCTATAGGGAGTACTTCAACTCCAATGTAGATACTGTTTAGGTACCTGGACCCTTATACCCTAAACCCTTATAGATCCCTTATAGATCTCTTTAAAGGAGCCCTTATGATACCCTTAAAGGAGACCCCTATATTTCTTCAATCTTCTCCCAACTCGAGACAGCTGAGACGATTTACTCGCTGGAGTGTGTCGTCCGGTTTTACGTGGAGCGAAGCGGCTTCTTCTGTAATACCTGGCGACTCGCCTTTAATTAGGGACCCAGAAAGCACATAAGCATAAGCATGTTATAGGGATATCCCCGGCTTATTGGGGTTCTTTATAAGGGGGTTTCTATGGGATATCCCGATCCTAATTTTTGCTTATGTGCTTCTTCTGTAATACCTGAGGCGACTCGGCTGGGTGTCTTCAAGGTACTGGGTTTTGGGTTTAGGGGGTTTCAGGGGTTTAGGGGGTTTTAGGGGTTTAGGGGTTTGGGGGTTTCTATTTGTAAGGGTTTAGGGGTTAGGCTTCGGGTACTATAACTAACGGTATTATGATTGGGTCTATTCTAGGGCTCGGTTAGGGGCCCTTTAAGGGCGCTTCAAGGGATCCTTCAAGGGGTTGATGGGGCGTAGGCTTTCTGGCGAAGCTTGAGGCTTTCACGGCTTCGGGGTTTAGAACTTAGGGTTCAGGGCGTAGGAATTTAGGATGCGTTATGGTTGTTTAAGGCTTCTGTCTGTAAACTGAAGATTCTAACCCCCTAATTACTCCCTCACACCCCGCTTTATCAGCATGATCTCCTGGACCCTACCTAAACCCGCAGCCAGGAACCCTCCGGTGTAGCTGTTTTTTGCAGCAGAGCCCTGAAACTGACACGCCCAAAGAGACTGAATACCAGGTCCGTTTAGGGTTTGGGGTTTAGGGCTTAGGGAATAGGGTGATGGTGCAGGGATAGTCCTTGGCTAGACCTCCCAACTACCCTCTAATATTAAGTACCCACTGTTCAGGACCATAAGGGCTCCATAACAGCGTACTTGGGGGTTCTAGTACATGGCTAGAGACTCAGCCGTTTTAGGAAATTAGGGTTTACGTACTATATCAGAACGGGATTGTTTTAAAGAAGGACATTACATGCAGTAGACACTATGCATCTCAAACTCTTGGGTTTCAAATCTGTGTTTATGTTCTAAGTGCATGCTTGGCCTTCTTCTGAATGGAGACAGCAACAAGTCAACACAGCCGCAGACCTGCACCTGGAGGGGCTCCTTCCATCGCACCGAACCAACTTTCCTAGAGACACTCCCGTAAGGGGCACATTAAGGGGCGCAATGCTCGAGGTTTTGGGATTTGGGTTTAACGTTTCCTAAAACCCCAAAACTTTTTCGGGTTCATGGAGAAGGCTCTCCGAGCCTGGGTTGCGGGTTTTCGTCGGGACGGGGCTCATCACTATCATGTAGGGGTCGGCATAGTTGCTAATTTCTATTTTCCCTTATTGTCCCCATTTGGACGTGCTATAGTATGCCTCCAGAAACCTGCCCCACATGATTACGGCCCGTATATTGGAGATGACGGCTAGGATATAGGAGTTGGATGAGATTTTGTCAGGCTGGGAAGGTCTGCTTCAATCAAAGTTCTGCTTACCACTCCTCCCTTGTCGTGCTATGGATCCAGACGTTGCCGTTTGGTTTCGACTTATGCAGTCCACTGCATGCGAATTTCTTCAGGGACTGGGTATGCAAATAGATACTAGGACCCAGAGTAGGCCCTTATTCCTTTTTTTTAGGGTTTAGGTTCTCTTATAACCCTTTAACCCAAAAAGGGCACCCTTTTTATTCCTAGGTTACTCTTAGGCCTAGGATATGAGGCCGTTTGCGATTGAATCGCTGTTTCGGACCTCCGGCAGCGAGGTTTCAGAGCTGCGTGGCTTGAGGCTCCAAGAAGCTTCCCTACACCCTAAGGTAAAAGCCAGAAAGTTGGAATATGATTATCCTAAACCCTATATGGTAAATTATAGGGTATCCTACCCTGAAACCATATTCCAACTTTCTGGAGTTCCCTTTAGGCCCCAGAGCTTCAGGGACTGCCCGGGATCCTTGTCGTTGAGGTCGAAGACCTGAAATCCTACATCCCAAACGTCCCAAATCCTAAGCCCTAACCCCAGGTCCAAGCCTATGAGCCCCTAAATACCGAACACTTCTGAGTGTCAACCCCACACGACCCAGGAACATGATAGACTTAGTCACGGTGCTGCTGGGCATTGTGCTCCTTGGTCCCAAGCTATCGGGGGTTCGCAGAAGCCTTTCCAGTGCCCCCGAAGGATTCGAGTTCAGGTGGCACGCTCCGTTTTTGCCTTTGGACTGTTAAACTAGGTTCGTGAGTAGTATCCTTTGCCCTCTCTGTTTTAGGGTCCCCTTATCAGAACCGAATAGTAGGAAAAAGTGGGCTGCTTCTAGAGTCATAAGGACCCTTATAGGGGTAAGGGGGAGGGGGGTAGGGGACTATACTTCCTTAAACAGGCCTTATGAGGTCCTTGTTATGCTCCTAGAGGGTTCCGCGAGGATTCCTAGAGGCCGGTTGTTTGTGACACAGGAGATCGCGGCTTTCGGGATGCAGGGGAAGAAGCTACGACAGCTCAAGAACATCTTCAATAAGGGGCCTTATGGATTCCTATATGGGGTTCTATTGGGGTTCTGTATCAAGGGGTTTAAAGGAGCGTTTCGCGCAGGGATCTATAGTAGCGGTTTCAAGCAGTCCTTCAAAGGGCTTGCCGAAAGGGATCTATCACAACGGTTTTCAGGGTTGCAGGTTTCCGAAAAGGGGGTTGCGGGCTTAGGTTCTACAAAGTTTAGGGCCTATGGGTTGTATAGAGATTGTAGGGCTCATGGGGATTTCAGGGAATATACGGCTTGGAGGGTTCGTAGAATTTATAGAGTTGTTACGGCCTGCTTGTCAACTATATGGCTCGCAAAAGGGGTAATCGGGCCATTCCACCAGGCCCAGGAGATGGCCGTGGGAAATTGGATTTTGTCGCTTACTGCTGTCCTGATGGTGCCGGGCATACAAAGCCGCCTCAATGGAAATTTGCCCTTTGGGTCATTCATTGAGAGCTGGGTAGTGGTCCTGAGGAACGGTTGATGATATAAATCCTGCCTGACCTGAAGGACCCTAAACTATGGGAATTACGGTTTATTCCTTATTATGGGTAATGCAGGATTTATATCCCTAAACCTTAAACCTTAAAACCCTGTAGATCCCTTAAAGGAGCCCCTTAAATACCCTTATGGACCCTATTATGGGTAATGCAGGATTTAGATCATCAACCGAAGGACCCATATCCCAAACCCAAAGCCCCCGAATCCCGAACGGCCCACAAGTCACCTGATCCGCGAAGTTCTCCGCAGCTTCCGAAACCCCTACACCCTCACCCGCGCAGGAGTCGCTCCCTAAAGCCCTAGACCCCAATCCCGAGGCCTTACCCTCCTAAACCCTCTTAGTCTTAAATTCGACTAACTGCTTATAAAAACTCTAGTAAACTCCACTAAGCCCACGTAAACCCTACAAGAACACACTGAACTCCACTAAACCCTACTAGAACCTAGACCAAAACTTCCCTAAACCCTACTAGAGCTGTACTATAGACCCCCAAAAAAAAAACACAAAACAAAAGCGACCCCCAAAAGCCCCGTTCGTGAACAGGAGCGCTCTGCCACTGAATACCGGCCCTAACCTGGGCCGCCTGCCTCGGATCGGGTTCCTTAAAGGATCATGGGACCGAGTACCTATAGGGTTATAATTGGGGTAACTCTACTTATAATTACTTATAACCCCAACTAAGGTACTCATAACTTATATAACCTTAGTTACTTCGTCCCATGGTCCTCCAAGTAGGGTTCCTGTCAGGGATCTTGTAAGGGCTCCTTTCGAGCTTTAGGGTTTAGAGGTTTGTGGATTTAGGGTGTGGGGATTTAAGGATTTTGGGTGTAGGGGTTTAGGAGTCAAGGGCGTGTAGGAGTTTGGGAGTTTGGGGTTTAGGAGTTTGAAGGTTTAGTGGTTAAGAGTGTGCGGTTTAGGGGCTTCAGGGTTTAAGGGTTTATGTTTTTGTTTGGTTTCGGGTCCTTTATGACAACGAGGGGTCACGGTTGGCGGTTTAGGGTTTAAGCTGTTACAGGGGTCTTGTGCTGGGTTCGAAAGGATTCTAAAGGGCTGGTGTTTAAAAAGACACTTTGACATAACCCTAAGGGTCCATGTACCTAAATAGTATATACATTGGCCTTAAAGTATTCCCTATATGGGTACATTGGGCCCAAAGTATATACTAGTTGGGTACATGGACCCTTAGGGTAAGGGGAAGTCTTGGGTGTGGGGGTTCAGGGTCTGGGTTTGCAGTTTTCGGTGCCTGGCTTCTGTACCAGGGCTGCTGGGTTTGTACAGGCTTGTGCTTTCAGGACCACGGGATCCCTAAACCCTAAACCCTAAACCCTTTCGGGCTTAGGGTCAAGGGATACATGACTCCTTGGACTCCTTGGGCTTAAAGAAGGGTTTGGGGTTTAGTGTTCTGTATAAGGCTGAGGTTTACGGATTTGGGGCTTGTGGGGTTTCATGGGGTTCAGGATTTAGGCTGTCATTGTTCAGAGCCACTAGGCAACCCCAAGGGTGTCAGCCTACAGTTACAGTCCAGACTTGAGCCTCACAGAATGGTGGTGTCATTCTTGCTGCTTCCGGTTACGCAAAGAGTCCATGTGCCTATGAATGAACTCGTCGCAAGGCAGTCCTATGAAGGTACGTACTTGAGGGCCACGGTGCATACTACAAAAGGAGACTAAGTAATTACCAATGCTGTTTTGCGGGCTCCTTATGATCTATAAAACAACCCCGAAAACCCTATTTTAATCATTAAGGCCCTTTCATCACAGTATCCTTGTGGATCCCTTAAAGATGCCCTTCTAGGACCCTTTAAAGGAATCCTGTATTCTAATTATTAAGGCCGCTGCCGTACGGGCCTTTAAAGGTAAACAAAGGCCAGGCCCTCCAGCTCCAGTTGACAGGAGTGAATGTCTCAGAGACGAACTTGAGGAATTCAGGGTAGAGGTGGGGTTTAGGGTTTAGGGGGGGGGGTGTTGTGGTGGTGGGTGAGCCGAGAAGTAACATATCGAGGGGGAAAGGTACAGGGGCTCGAATAATAATAACTACCAATACTGTACTGGTTCCTTATTCTAACAAGTACGTACAGCCCAAGATAGCCCAAAACCCTACAGGCGCTTGCAGTAGTTTTACCCATTCAATTGCCGAACTTCGAAGTCGACATTTACTTTCAACACAACCGCTAAACCCTAAACCCCTAAACCCTAAACTGGGTGTGTTTGGGAGCCTTGAGCTCTAAACGCTGAAACCTTGCGACCCTAAATCGCCTTAACAAGCCCTCTATCATATATCCTTACACCGACCCAAAAATGTAAGCACAACATTCTCCTTAAACCTCGGACTTTGCAATAAGCCCTGTACCGAAACCCTTTAGGGCTTTTAGGGGAAGCATAGACCCTGCTGGGCAACTTAACAGCCCTTTCGTTTCATGCAAAGCCTTGATACAGGATAGAGACTAAGCCCTGAATTGCCTAAACCCTTAAACAAAACAAAACTGTTTAATGCGAAACCGTCAGTTGAAATCCTGGATCAAGAACCCTAAACCCTAAACCCTAAACCCGACACTCCAAGGCCTCCTTAGACTTTCGCGCTTGGTACGCGTCATGCGAGCAGCTCGTGCCACTTCGCTTGCAACGGTGGGAGGGTTCGGCTCAAAGGGTGCCCCAAGTGCCCTGTAGTAGAGGCCTTTTCGTCCTTCATGGTGGGTATTTAGGATATGTTGGAGGGTACTGGGGGGGGGGTCTAGGTAGGCTGTTGGGCTTAGGGTTTGGAGTTTGGGAGTTTAGGGTTCAAGGCTTTGGGGGTTCACTAGGGTTGGGGTCAGGGTTAAAACCCTAAACCCCTAAACCCTAAACCCTAAACCCCTAAACCCTAAACCCTAAACCCCTAAACCTTAAACCCTAAACCCCTAAACCCTAAACCCTAAACCCTAAACCTTAAACCCTAAACCCCTAAACCCTAAACCCTAAACCCTAAGCCAAGACCCTAAACCGTGGCATTAGTGGTTAGGGTTACAGAGGGTCGTGGATTGGGGACTTCAGGGTTTCGAGGCGTATTCACTTGGAGGTCCAGGGGAGTTCGTAAGTCGCTTATTATAAGTAGGGTTATAATTGGGGCAACTCCATATAGGGTACTTCTAACGCTACTTATAACCTACTTACTAAGTCCCCTGCGCCTCTAAGCAGGTGATTTGAGTTGGGGCGTTTAGTGTCTGCATCGAGTTTTTTAGCATCCGGGGTTCCGGGCTTTCATGGGTCTATGAGACCGGTTCCTTGTCTGGTTATAAGGGACTACAATAAGCTATAGGACATACGTATGGGGTGTAGGGACTTCGGTATAGCGGCTTGGATTTCGCACCCCCCATCATTTGGAGGATCATGGGACTTAGTAAGTAAGGTTATAAGTACCTTAACCGGAGCTATAAGTAGTTATAAGTAGAGCCACCCTAACTATAACCCTTGTTGCTAAGTCCCATGATGCTTTATGTAGACCCTAAACCCTGAACCCCATAGATCCCCTTAAGGAACCCTATAGATCCCTTTAGGGAGCCCTTTAAGAACCCCTACTAAGACCCATAATCCTGCTAGGCTCCCGGATGGCCCAACATCACACATCACCCTAAACCCTAAACCCTAAACCCTAAAAGCTCCTAGGCCCGGCATCAGGTATGTGTATGGGGTTTAGGGCCTTAGGGCTTAGGGGTTTAGGATTTAGGGGTTTAGGGTTTAGGGGTTTAGGGTTCAGGGGTTTAGGGTTTAGGGGTTTAGGGTTTAGGATCATACTCGCGTAGGTCAGTTCTTGGGCGAGCTGATGATTATTAGGCATGCAGACGCTTGCATGGCGAGCCTATACCAGACCTAGCATCCGATAGTGAGCAGTCAAGCCGCACCCAGAACTACCTGAAGCCAGGAAGAGATCCAGAAGTCTACAGGGGTTTGAGCCATGATCTTGTAAGGGGTTCTAGTCGAGTTTAGTTAGGGTTTAGGGTTTAGGGTTTAGGGTTTAGGGTTAGGGCATACTACGGCCTGCGTACGAATAGTTTCGGCCAGTGCATTCGACTCGTCTGGTGAGTTTGTGCTCAGAACGTTATTTTGGAACCTTGAGTCACCTTGAGCGGCAGCGGTTGAACCTTGAAGATATCTCACACAACCGATTGGACGCTGAACGGAGCCACGCGAATGCCGTCCAACTGCCTGCCGCTATTCAAACGGAGAAGAAGGTGGTGTTATGCCAGAGTGTCAGCAGGTGAAGCTTTCTGTTCTCGTGCGATCCCCATACAGCGATGTCGAAAAGTAACTTCGTCACTCTTGTGCATGGGTTAGATCAAGTCGTGGACGTATGCATCTGGCCTTGATAAGCCTTCAGCCTGGATCCTTAAGCTTGTGTTCCTGTGGGCGAACCCACGCAGCTCCGCGAAACGTTTGGGAATTGCAGATGGTGATGGTATGGTAAGTTTAGGGTTCTGCTGCTGTCGGGACATGTGGCTTGCACGCTCATGAGACAGTCTCTTCCGGCATGGCGCCGTAGCACAAGCTTTGTGATTCATTGGGCAGACCCGAACATGGGCAGCGGTTGTTTTGGCATAACCGTGCTGGAATTTTTGGCCCGATGTCAGGATTTTACGTTGTAGGCGGCTAACGTCCAATTCCGGTTGGAGCCCAGGTGTTCTCAAACCCAGGTTCAAACTGAAGCACTCCAGATCCAAACTTGTGGAGGCACCAGCTGTATGATGTGATATAAGAACATATGTATATATACATGTATATATAGATGTATATAGATATAGATCTCCATGTATGTATATAGAGACATATAGATCCTTACATACATACTTACATGCATGCATGCATACATACATACATACATACATGTATGTATATATATATAGCAGGTATCTTTATATGTATAATATATATATATATATATATATATATATGTATGTATGTAAACATATACACAGTGAGTTTTTCATAGTTTCGGCATGGCGTCCAGGGGCTGTTAATGCATGAGGTGAAAGTTTGGTTGCGGTGTATTGCGGTCTTTGAGGTCTGATCTTGGGGGGGGGTTCGGGTGAGTTGTTGCGAACAGCCCTGAATGATTCAATTTCAGCCAGAAGCCCTAAACCTTCAGGCCCCAAAGCTCCACATCGAAATCCTGAAGCTCGAATTTAGGGTGTAGGTAAAAGAGGGAACCGAACCTGCGGTTTGTGTTGATATAGGGTTTCGGGACATTGGCTTAGGGTTTCGAGGTTTTGCTTTGGACGGTTTAGGGCTGTGGTGTTCTGGGTGACGTAGTTTTCGGGATTGTCTTAGAAGCTCACAGAGACTCCACACTTTGAACCGTAATTGAAGAGTTTTGGGCATATGGAGGGCGAAATCTTGATGGTTGTTCCTCAACCGTTTGCCTCGGAACCCTCAGCCGTAAATCCTCCAAAGTTATATGTGGCCACTCACTTTTGCAACAGCCTTGCAAACCATTGGTTCTCGTAACCTTAATACTAAAACCATCCTATAACCCTAACCTTAAATCGCCCAGGTGTTCATCTCGATTCCAGAGCTCTATCTCCTGATTTCTGGCCTCTATTCGTCCATCAAGGTGCCAATGTTGGGCTGTGTAATATAGGTACCTTAAATGCTACCTCCACTATTTTTGGGGGGTTTCTTCTTGTAGTTTCAGTATCATGTACCCCAACGCACGCCCCTGGATTAGGGTTTCTGTAAGGCTTTAGGGACTTAAGGTTGTCAATGGTTTTATGAGGGTAGAAGGATTTGGCTTTCTGGAGTGCTTGACATCTTTGGGCTGCAGCATGTAGATCTTTGGGCCTTAATTGTTGAAGCTGGTTGGAACCCTGAACTGGGGTAGCCCTAAACTCCTACATTCCAACCCTTAACCCTTAGGGATCTTCAGTTATCTCATGTGCAGCAACTGTCTGAAAGTATCTTTGATCCGGGCTCTGGTCACTGCTGACTTTTGTTGTTATTGCTAGTTTTCAGCCTATTGCATTCTGGGACCGTTGAAGTTTAATTTTGTTTGGTTGATTGTTGCGGCTAGTATGATGCATCTTGGTTGCGTCTAGTTTGCTTGGGTATTGTTAGGTGTCGGCATTGTTGTCAATGTCATCAGAACTACAGCCGTAGCCATGGCGCATCGAAGAGACGAGACTTGGTGTTCACTATAGTACCCTTAGGAATCAGATTTTTATTTTCGTTCATAATAAACCCGGGAGAATACACGAGTAAAGATACCGTTTTATTATGGTTATAAAGGTGGTTATAAGGTATAACTACTTAATGATCATATACTCTCCCAAATTTGAACCTACATGGCTACTATCCTAAACCCTAAACCCCCGTACCTTATTCTTGGGTCCTTTGGGCCCTTGGGGAAATGCCGCAATCCCACCAGATGCTGAAGAGATCCGTTTCTTCTGGGGCTCAAGTGACTAATATAGGGGCCCCTTAATTATTCGAATAGGGTTCCTTCAAGGTTTCTTAAAGGTTCTATACTTGGAGGGTCGGTGGACTTAGTAAGTAGGTAGTAAGTAGACTTATAAGTACCCTAAAAGGGACCCTAATTGGGATTATGGTACTTATAAGTCCCTAAAATAACCAGTTACTAAGTCCCCCGACCCTCCAAGTAAGGGATCGATAATTGGGTTCTTGTCCAATGTTTTTTTTTTTTTTGGGGGGGGGCTCCTTGTTATAAGTATAGTACTCTATTCTAATTGTGAAGGACCCTATATTATAGGCCTCAGACCCAGCCATGATGTTCGAGTTTACGGTTTCGTATAGCCTCCACTGTAGCTCCTTTTGCTGGTTAACCAATTTGGTATTCAGGATCCTATGAGGTAAGCCCCATAAAGGTCTTACAATGGAGACTATAGGTAGGGTTTATAGTAGGGTTTAGGCTCTCTGGGCTTTACATGACAAGTGCGGGAGCCGGCGTATCTTTCCAGTCCTGCAATCCTCCACCTGGTCTGGCGATAAGATCAGGATTTAGGGCTTGGGGTTTACTTTTAGTTAGGGTTTGTAAGTTTCGTAAAGCAGCTTCTACGCAAGCGGTTCTCCTGGAGAGTCAGCCGTAGCTCACAACTACTGATAAGTATTTTGGTTGTGGAGAGTGGCAACTGCAGTAGTGCGCTTACCGGCGTATTGGGTACTGCCCCCACTCAGTAACAGTTAAATCATATTAACTCAGACTATAGATATACATGATGATATATTGAAACCTTAATAGCACCCCTATTTCAGACTGTTACTGTAGGGTGGCAGTACCCGCATGACATATCATGATTCCTTTGGCCACCTGGCCCCTAGCTGAGAGCATTTCTTAAGCTTAGTAGCTGAGTAGGTAACCTTTAACCTTTGGGGTTTGTCTACTCCTACCATAATTGAAAGGCTTGACCTTTTCTGAGCCAGGCTACTCAGCCCCTAAGTAAGCCAGGCAATCTTCTTCGGATCGTTGATGCTCTTTTTCGTGTTGGTGGCTTGGCTGCATGTAGGTTGTTTTGGTGATGCTAAGCAGCCTGAGCTAGTAGATCGTAAACAGTTGAAATTGGCAGCCAAGGGTCCAAGAGTGCGGGAAGGGATGGTATAAAGGGGCTCCGGCACCAACAAATCTCGATAATACCTGTCTAAAACCCTACACACAGAACGAACCCCTAACAACCCTTTAAAGCGCTCTAAATGGCCCCAAGAACATCGGGTCGAGTCACGGCTTTGGGCGTCGGGGATTTCGCAGCCTTGGCTCTCGGGTGCACGCGCATCCGGCCATCAATTTTGATCCCTAAAAACCTTTAGGGTTAGAGGTTTAGGGCTTGCTCCCCCAATATAGGAGATTCAAACAGAAATCCGCAAGCACCGCAACCCGAAAACCTAAACTAGTAGCGACAGTCGTTTCTCTCCGCACTTTCCCAGTCGCGGCAGAGTGCCCCGTCACTCCGAAAAACAACCTCTCAACCCATGGGGGCCTTGAGCCGTTGATCGTTTAGGCGCGTAAGGTTCTTACTGGCATTTCGGGGTTAGGGTTTAGGGTTCTAACGGCATTTGGGGTTTAGGGTTTACGGCTTGAGTCATTTAACTTTATAGAGGTAGGAGGAGTTCGATGTGGAGTAGGGGAGTAGGAGAAGCCGGAATCGTAGAGTTGGCGTAGCAGCAATAATCGTAGTTCTGCGAAGGTCGGTCACTCGGTATCAGAACTGAACGCCCTCGAACTCACCGTAAACTCTCAAACCTACCTCAGCCCACCAGAAGCAGGCAAGAAAATAGCCTCACCCCACAAATGATTATCTATACATTGGGGGTCCAGAACCCTAAGGGTCCATGTACTCAAACAATATATACTTGGGCCTTAAAGTACTCCCTATATAGGCGCATTGGGCCCAAAGTATATACTTCTTGGGTAAATCCATCGTGCAAGCTCCGCTTACCCACCCAGCCCGACGCCCAACACCTTAAGCCCCACAAGGCGATGTGGGCTAAACCCTAAACCTTAGGCCCTACTTAAAGGGAACTCCAGAAAGTTGGAATATGGATTCATGGTAGGATCCCGTATAATTTACCTTAAAGGGGATACGATAATGATATTCCAACTTTCTGGCTTCTACCGTAAGGGATCATGGGACTTAGTAACTAGGTAACTAGGGTTGTAATTAGGGTAACTCTACTTATAACTACTTATAACCCCACTTAAGCTACTTGTAACCTTATAGTTACTAAGTCCCATGATCCTCCAAGTAGACCCTAAACCCAAGCACTACAAGGTGATATGGGCGGTGATCTCTGTGGAACTGCTACATCCGACCCCTGGCTGAACACTTCGGAGTTGCACTTGCCTGTTGGGCAGCAGTCATCCCAAATACTTGGGGATAAGGAAGCCGAGAAGGCTTGAAAATTGAATTTTTTCTAGGAATGTTATACGGTTACCCTGAAGTGTATCAGGATGATCAAGGAAGGCTAAACTGATCCGCGCCGCGCCTGCAGTTTGGGCAGTTGGTTCTTGGGAGGGTCGTGTCGGTGCAACAGTGCATGGCTTGGATCTGTTGAATAGACCGAAACCCTAAACCCGCAGTCCTTATAATAAGGATCATACTGTTTAGGCTACTATATTAGGGTCCCCTTTTTTCGGAAACTCCCAAGATAATTTTCAACCAGAATTACGTCGAAAACCCAAAACTTGACCGTAAACCTGCGGCCCCAAGCCCTTATGCCAAGGCTGAAACCCTACAGCCCTGAACCCTCAACCCTGAAAACCCTGTGAAACCATGCCTGTCCACCCATTCATCTAGGACCCAGAGTAGGCCCTTACTCCCTTTTTTAGGGTTTGGGTTCCCTTATAACCCCTTTTCAACCACAAAGGGCATCCTGTTTATTCCTAGGTTACTCTTAGGTCTAGTCATTGGAAGCCAAGGAAAGTCTCAGCCATGAAGGTTGGAATCGAATTTCCCGGCGGCTCAGCCTCGGATGGGCGCAGTACTAGTACTTGGAGGTTCATGGGTAAGTATAAGTATAATGTATTTTGTGGAAGATGTAGCTAGTCACCTGCACCTACTGTCGTTCATTGGCTCAAGAAAATATGCGTCTGCATTCTGGCTGTTCTGCCTGTAAACATAGGTTATCAGCCGTAGGTCTCACTTCGTTTGTAGATCGCGATGGATGCTCCCGTAAATCCTGCAGGTATTCCCGCGATAGACATTTCCGCGGCTCGCGTCGATACCGAGGATCTCAGTTCTCTTCCTGCCATGTCCGTCCAAGACGATGGCACGGATCCGGCTGTCCCCGGTACCCGAGAGGGTGGCCAAGTTGTTCCTCTGACGGCAGAGGCCTTGGCCGTGATGGCCCAACCAGATCCCCGAAGAGGTGCACCAGGAGCGGTGTCAGAATGGGCATATGTCTCAAGCCCAGCGCACCAACTCGCATCCCTGGCGGGATCGCCTCAACAATATAATGCGGCCCAATATTCACCCAGCGAGATCAGAAACGTCGCGAACTACTATCAACAAAATGTCCTTGCGCCAACGGTGCAACAAGCAGTCCATGTGCATCAGGTAGACACAGGACCAGCCGTTGCAGCTGAAGCTGAAGCACGCCACAGATTGATCATGGCCGAAGCAAACAATTTGCATAGGGAGCAATTCAACCAGCTTCATGCACAGGCGCTATCCGGTGCTGCCCAACTTCGGTTGGAGTTTGCCCAAGCGGAGAGTCGTCTGCAACAGAAAGAAGAAATGCTTCGAGCAGCCGGCGAAAGCATGGCTAATAAGCACAGCGACGAGTTGTCGCAGATGCGACGTGAAGCCGTTGACTACAAGCTCAGGCTTCATCAGGCTGAGGTTACAGTCTCCGACGTTGTAGCCCAAGCTGAAAGAGAGCTGGCTAATCGAAGTCGGGCTAGCCAAGACACCGTTGCAGTCATGAATGGCGAACTAAACCAACTCAAGTCTGAGATGGGTGCATTCATGCAAGTGCATCGCCAACAGGCTGAATCGATGACGAAGCTTGAGCGCACCAATGCCGAGCTTCGTGATCGCCTGGCGAAAGCCACGGCATATTCACCAACTGCCGTAGGAGATCAGTCTCCCATTGAACACCCTATTCATACCCCTCCGGGTCTGGGTAAAGTAGATGGTGGCCCGCCAGGTGGAGGTGGAGATGACTCGCCTCCCGAAAGCGACGGCGACGGGGATGAGCCCGATGACGATTCCCGTGACAAGAAGAAGAAAAAGAAAAAGGACAAAAAGAAGAAAAAGAAAAGAGACTCATCTGATTCATCATCATCGTCGTCTATCTCCCTATCTAAAAAGGACCTCCTGAAGATGTTCAAGAAAGTCGTTAAGTCGAAGAAAGACAAGGATGATGTCGAGGAAACCGAGGCGACAAGGGGAAGGCCCAAGGTGAAGGAAGCTGAGAAGATTGTGTTTCCAAAGTTTCCCCAGCCAGAGAACTATCGTAACTGGAGGCTTCGCGCACGCGAGGCTGTGGTCGCCGCCTCTGACCGTCCCGATGAGGCTTTCGAGTGGCTCGGTGAAGTGTGGAAGGATGATACCACGGAAGAGTCCCTTCGTGATCCTAACGGTTTCACAACGCTTGATGCGAAGATCCTCTCGGCAATCACAAACATTCTGGAAGGTGATTTTGCTCGCCAGATTGACACTTTTAAAGAGAGGGAAGGACACGAAGGACGCTTAGTTCGTGGCCGACAGATTCTACATAAGCTCAACGCTTATTTGTCGACCAACGCACTCCACGGGTCTGTGTACGATATGGAGGATCTGCTCAACGTCGTCATGCTTAACGAAAATCTTGTGCAATTCGTGCGTAACTGGGATACTGTCCTCTCAGGCATGAAGAAAGCACCTGCTGACGATGTTTTGCAACCCTTGTTTCATAGACAGGTTAAGAAGTGCAAGCTTTTGGCGCACGACATAGCCATCTATGAAAGGGCAGTAGACGGCACACAGGAGAAATCCTATGAATATCTGTACAATGCCGTTAACCGAGTCATCAAGATCAAACGGCTTGAGCGCAACCGGGAACGGATTGCAAGGCAGGCCGCAGCAGGTATGCCATCGGCACCCGCACCGCTAAAGCGTGTGCCCAAAGGCTTCTGCATTGACTTTGTTCGGAACGGTTCGTGCAACAAAGAAAAATGTTCCTATAAGCATCAGATACCCGAGAAGCCACGTGGTAGGACACCAAGCAAAGGTAAAGGCCGAGGCAAGTCGCCCTCCGCAAGGGGGAGCCCATCTCCTGGGAAGATTAATGCTGAGTGCAAATTCTTCAAGCATGGTAAATGCAACAAGGGTGACAAGTGCCGTTTCATACACAAAGGCCAGCCTTCTGCTCCTGCCACTGGTAGCGGTAGAGAGTCTAGCGGCGAAAAGAAGAGTAAGAAACAGAAGAAAGAAAAGAAGCATAGGAAGAAGTCTCGCTCCAGCTCTAAAAGTTCCAAGGGTAGTGGAGGCTCCAAGGGGAGCAAAGGCTCTGGGAACAGCAAGGGCTCGGGGGGGCGGAAACCTAAGGCTTCGCTTCCGGCCGCCGTCTGCCTCTTAGGCGCACTTGTCGCAGGTTCGGCATCCCAAGCCGATGCACACGCTTTCCGGAAGGAAATGCCGAACTTCATTGACTCGTGTGCAAGCACCGCTCACGTTGCTCTGGCATCTGTGCGATTCTCGAATGCTCCTGAGTATCACTACATTCCCACGCCCCCTGAATCTTCCAAGTGGCGTGAGGTTGAAATCGAGCCGAGGGTTTTCAGTGAAGAATTTCCTGTTAACTACAAGCCCAAACCTGATGGGCAGGATGTTCGGGATGCTTTGGCGACAGCTAAAATGCTGAGGTCAACCGTTGAAGGTATGAACCAAGGTACGAATCCAGCATGTAAGTTCATGTGTAAGACTGAGTTCGGTTGTGCTCATTGCATTGCGCCCGGCATATCTGTCGGATGCCCAGCAAAGGGGAGCCGATCAGATCCTGTGATTGAAATGGAATGGATTGCCGACACTGGCAGTGCTCAGGATTTGATATCGAAAAACGTTCTCGGTGAAGTAAAGGATTTCTTGTCGGATCGGCCTATCAACATGATTACCGCCAACGGACCTAACTATGCTGACAAACAATGCAAGGTTAGGATTCCTTCGATCAATACGACCGCCGAACCATATGTTCTACCCGATTCACCATCCGTTCTCTCGGTTGGACAGAAGTGCATGGAGGAAGGGTTTGACTTTATCTGGAGAGCTAATTGTAGACCCTACTTCAGGGACCACAACGGGAACAAGGTTTATCTCGATGTGAAGGACAACGTTCCATACCTGAAGTCTTGGAAGGAAAATGTTGCGCTTCCCGCGCGACCACGTCCGGAGCCCAGCCTTCCTGCATCGCCGGTTGAGAAACCTGGCAAGTATGTTGAGGAGTCAGAGAGGATTGCAAAAGAGTTACTTGAGAACCTTGACTTCCAGTGTAAGTCTTGTCTGAAGCTACTGCAATCTATGAACTGCAAGCCCTCCAAGAGCAATCGTAAGTCAATTACAAACAACCAGAGTCGCACCGACGGAAACGTCGAGTACCTTGTGCTTGGCGCTTTCGCTCATGGCGGCGTCCAGGGCATTACTAACCGTACGCAGAAGTATGCCCATTCTACCCGATACATCAATGCATTCCTCCAGAATCATGGAATGACGGGAGATTGCTCATCGGTTTGCATCAATCACGGTTCGTCCGTTAAGGTTCACAAGGATGCTCACAACATGAAGGATTCCACCAATTTCACTATCAGTCTTGGCAGCTTCGAAGGTGGTGAACTTTGGATTCACGACCCCGCTGCCCGAAAGGGAGAGCACAATGTCATCACTCAGAAGGTAGGGTTGAAGACTTTGTATGGCAAGAAACGTGTCTCCCGCAACAAACTTGTGAAGTTCGATCCCAAACGTTTTCACTGTGTTCTTCCTTGGAAAGGGGATAGATGGAGCATTACCGCGTACGTCAATCGAGCTGTTCCCAAGCTTCAGAGCAATGAAATTGCCAAGCTTCGGAGTTATGGGTTCAATCTCTCTAAGCGTACTGCGATTCCTGCCCTCGCTCCCGATTCCGAGGATGAACGGCCGCTTGAGGACCTTGTAACACGGGGTTCTGCGGTAAGGCCTTCCGAGCCTAGGACCAAGCCTAAGGTCAAGATTAGGGAATCGGAGAAAAAGAAAGAAAAGAAACCTCCTAAGTCCGATGTTGCCGAAGATGCATCTAGCAAAGCCGCTGAAGAGTTCGACAAGCTCCTTGAAGGTCTTGAAAAATCAGGAGCAAAGCAAACTGCTGAGCTCAGTGAGCAAGAGCATCTCAGTCGCATGATCGATGAGTTCGGCTCGGACATCGAACCTGATGAACCGCCCAAGCCGGATCTTGGACGACCTCCTGACGGAGAGTCTAAGGTCCCAGATGGGGAGGGCAGTTCTGATCCCAAAGTTCTTAAGGGAATTGAAAAGCTTAAGAAGGAAGCTACTTCGTTGCATCATCTCATGACACACATCCCTAAGAATCCCTATTGTTCGGTATGCAATCAGGCTAAGATGTACAAGGCCCCGGGTTACAAGACCGATGGCTTTCGTTCCGTCGAAGCCACCAGCTTCGGTGATCACATTACCGCCGATCATGTGGTGATCTACAGGGACAATCATGAGGTCATTGAAGAAGCTAGATTGGCTCTCGTGATCAAGGATGTGGCGACTTCATTCATGTATGCGTATCCTTCTGCACTGAAAGATGAAATGGAGTGTAAGGCTGCACTTCAACATTTCGTTTCGAGTAAGGATAAGGTTGGTGTCTTCTACAGCGACAATGCCAAAGAACTCGAACGTAGTGCCAAGTCTCTTGGTTGGAGGCATGAAAAGAGCAAGAAGTATATCCACCAATCCAACTCGATGGCCGAAAGGGCAGTCCGTTCCACGACAGAAGGCACGAGGTGCAATTTGTTGCAGGCTGGATTGTCACATGTATATTGGCCACAAGCCCTCGAGCATGCATGCACTGCATTCAACATTTCTCACCCTAACGGGATTGAGTATGCTCCCTGGTATCGCAGATTCGGGACAGCCTTTCCTGGCAAAGCACTTCCTTTTGGATGTCGCGTCGATTATTGGGTAGGACCCAAAGCTCAAAGAAAGAATCGTCCAAGGTTCGAGCCAACATCCGAACCCGGCGTATTCCTCGGCTATCATTTTCAGCCTGGTATGAAATGGAAAAAGGAGATAATTGTTCTTCCCATCAAGGATTTGAATAGGAATGATTTCCACGAGTGCTTGAAGCCCATCGTTGCTAGCCAATTCAGTGTTCCCGAAGGAGACTTCGCGTTTCCTATGAAGGAACGTTACGAAAAGGTTCGCTTGGGGCACGCCTCGGATGCGCTTGAAGGTCCAGACAACACTCCTCTTGAAAATCAGGATGCCGAGATGTCGGAGGAACAAAAGATGGATGTTGAAGACGCCGACCGAAAGGTTGAGCGACCTAAAGTCATTGATCCCGTGAGTGGTAAGTCTGTTGATTTGCCCGAGGGAGGTCGCTACTATGACTCAGGGGGAACTCTAGGTAGGAGATATGGGGGGACACGAGGTTCCACCAAGCCTGACGATATCCCCTCACATTTATGGGTCAACATGTCAAAGAGCCAGAAGAAGAAGGCTATTGATGAAGCGAACATGAAAGCCGCTCTCAAAGAAATTGACGGCGATGACGGCCGAGGTTCAAGCACCGATCGGCCCGCTGGCGCGGCGTCTCGCATGCAAGATGCTTGGGGCATCACTGGAAATCATTTGATCAGGTATCATTTCCGACCCAGAAATGAGTTGTTCTCTCCCGACCTCACCGATTGTCCGATTGATCTCAGTAGGATCTCCAATGCCCGTTGCACCAAAATTATCCCTTACAAAGGAGACAGCATCATCGAAGATGAAGATGATTGGCGTAACGTAAGGCGGAGAAATAAGAAACTTCGGTTCAAGTGGGTTGGTCAAACCACCTTTGAGATCAAGCCTGCTAAGACTCCCACTCCTAACGGAGATGGTTCCTTCCCAGCAATGCCTGTCACTCAGGGGAATGAAGCCGAGCACAGGGAAAAGCTGGCTAACACCTCGCCCGTTTCCCATGAAGACATCATGGATAAGTTGGCTATGGTTGCTAGGCCGGTGAATAAGAAGGAGCTTTCCCAGAACCCTAAAGCTCAGGCTTCCCTTGATGTTGAATGGAACAAACTGATGACCAAAAAGGCTTGGGACATGGAATCTGTTCGGGAATGGAGCGACGTCTCCAATCGGGCTCAGAAGAGCGGGCAAAAGGTCCACGTTGGGAAAATTTTCGAAATCTGTGTGGAAAAAGGAAGCGAGCTCCCTGCTGGCGACCCTTTAAGGAAATTCAAAGGGCGCACAGTGTTCCAAGGGAATAATGTTCGCGACGAAAGCAATGATGCTGCATTGTTCAGTGAACTTGGATCCAGCCCTGCTACGATGGAAGCAGGCAAAACCCTGGATGCCTATGGGCACATGCCTGGGAACGTGTGTGAACAGGCCGACGGCAAACAGGCCTACACACAAACCAAGCTGAAGGGGATTGAAACTTGGGTAAGATTGCCTAAGGAGCGCTGGCCGAAAGGTTGGCATGGTAAATTCAGTGATCCAGTCGTTAAGCTTATATTAGCTTTGTATGGACACCCAGATAGTGGAGGCTTCTGGGAGCAGCACTGTGAAAAGATGTTAAAAGAAGTTGGGTTTCATTTGGTATTTCCGGCGGCTTGGCCTTCTGTGTTTTATCATCCTGATCTCAAGCTGTTGCTTGCGGTTTATGTTGATGATTTCAAGATGGCAGGACCAAAGCAAAACATGGCTAAAGGATGGGAGTTAATAGCTTCTAAGATCGACATGGACACTCCTGCTCCGCTGGGAAGATATCTCGGTTGTGAACATGTGTCCACCTCCACGTCGCTTGAAAAAGCTGACCATCCCTTTGCTCACGTGTTCGACAAGAGCATTCCTGATCCTGCTGCCAAGCCTGCATCAGCTGCTGCCGTTGAGGATTACACCGAATATTACCCTGAAGAAGGTGTGGTTGTTAGGCACCACCTTCAGCCCCGCAAAGCGCTATATAGTCTCAGATCAGAGGAAGCTCAGGCGATGAACCTTGGCAAAACACGACTCACGGAAGTGAGGTCCTTGGTTTCTACGAATTCGCTTGAAGAGGTTTGGGATGAACATGGTCAAAATAGAAAGCGGGGGGAACTATGGATTGGTTCCACTTACCTTTTGTCTAATCAACATTCCCGCGCATCTGCACTTGCTGCTGTCAAGAAAGTGCGGGACAAAACCAAAGCCAAGAAAGCTGCTAGAAAGCAGGCCTTCTATGATGTCAATCAGCTTGACGAGGGCAAAGGATGCATGAAAGCACCCACTAAGCAAGTCATCTACGATATGAGTTCATTCTTGCAACAGGCCATTGATCGCTACAAAGAGCTAGCTGGCCCAGAGTTCCAGACTCTGAAGAAAGCAAGCACTCCGTTCTACGATGACAAAATTGCTCGCCCGGTGGAAGCTGAGGCAGAGGCCAAGGGCAAACTTGCTCCGATAGCAAGCAGAGTCCTGATGAAATTGCTATTTGCAGCAAGAATGGCTCGATTCGATCTTCTTCGTGCCGTTCAGGGTCTGGCTAGTCGGGTTACCAAGTGGTCCGCTGATTGCGATAAGGCGTTGCACCGTCTGATGTGTTATGTGCAAACCACCTTGCACTATAAAATGTCTGGGTTTGTGGGCGATAGTCTTGATAAGTGCAATCTTTGGCTATTCGCTGATTCAGATCATGCAGGTGAGCACGACAATCGCAGTACATCAGGGGGATTCCTGGCTTTAGTTGGCCCCAACACTTACTTTCCGCTTAGTGCTTTTAGTAAGAAACAAACAAGCACAGCACTTAGCAGTACTGAAGCTGAGGTTGTTTGTGCAAATGTGTCGCTGCGTGCATTGGGACTTCCTTCATCCGCACTTTGGAGCGTACTCCTGAACGCGGGGGGAGATACCAAGCAGCAACACGCCTCTCTAACGAAAGGCAAAACCATTGATCTTACTAAGGTCCCTGACAATGAAGTGTCCAAAATAAAGTCAACAGGATCGCATCGTTTGCCTGACGGCAGGCACCTCTGTGTCTACACGGGTGTATCAACTATACCCGAACCCTCTGAGATGACCAGTCATCCATTGAGAGATGTATGGATTCAAAGTAAGGGGAAATGGACTAGAATTGAGGAAGCTGTCGCCTGGGAAGAGCTTCATAACTCCTCCTATTCAGTGCAATGCGATACCTTAATCTGCATCTACCGAAGATCGGCAATGGACTATCGTCGCTTCGCGGAAGCGGAAGCAGAGATGCATAAGGAACTCGCCGGTATCAGGGATTCGGGGGGCGTTGACATTGAGAAGCTTGCCCCAACGTCTGGCAGTAAAGACATTGGACTCATAGCCTGCATGCCGCATGCTATCGAACCCATTGTGCTCGAAGATAACCAGGCCACCATAAGAATTCTTGAGTCCGGTAAGTCGCCAGCTTTTAGACATGCCGACAAAACACAAAGAATCAATCTCGGTTGGATCGCAGAACAATTTAGAAGAAAGCATTATAAGATGGCGTATATCAGCACTTTGTTGCAAGCTGCCGACATCCTCACTAAACCCTTCACCAACCTGGAGAAGTGGACTAGAGCCCTTGAGCTTATGCGCATTGGCCCTGACAAATCTAGAGTCAGGAAAGCCACGGCCGCACCACAGCAGCCGGAAGGCGTGCTCAAGAGGCCAGAAACCAAGTGCAAGACTTTGATCATTGAGGTTGCGTTTGATGGTGTGTCGTTTATGAAGTCGATAGATCAGCAGAGTCATCCTTCGGTCAGCTGGGTTACGGTCCATGGTATGGATGAGATCAGTTCAGTTCATGCTAGGAAGGACCTACTCAACAAGGCTAAAAGACTCCATAAGGCTGGAGCGTCGGTGTTGGTTTGGCTCCGTATTCCATCGTCTTCCCAGACTCATCAGACAGCCTTCACCCTCCTAGCGGATGGGATGTGCAGCAATGAAATTACCAAGAAAACATTCTACAAAGCATGGGCTTCATTTGTTGATGTCTCCACTGGATTAGACTCGTTGAGATCTGATTATGTTCTGATGGCGGATAAGGACAACCCTTACCTCACCAGTGAAAGAGTCCAGAAGTGGCTTACCAAACACATGCTCAACGACAGGTCTTTTGACGCCTGTGGGGTCAACTTCATGGGTCCTGATGGATTGATGGCTCGTGTTCCCATCACATTGAGTACGAATGTTACGCACATAAGAAGTGCATTCGCTTCACTGCAGTGTCGTGATAGGGACAACCACAAGAAGTGTCGTAGCTCAGACAGTCCTTATCACTTGCAGGTTAGCGAAAGGATCATCAAGTCCTATGAAGAGCATTGCATGGAATTGCAAGTTGCAAAGTCGGTTGCTATGGTAGCCATCAGACCTCAAGCACCCAAGCTTTCAGCGACTTCTCACTCCCGTCTTGCTTACGCAATGACCAGCATCCCTCATTCACTTGAGACGATCTACGAGGCGGATGCCTTGGAGAGGGCGGACGAGTTTCGCCTGGCCCTCCAGGATCCTGATCGCCTCGCTGACGCGTTGGCAGGACTCACCAAACCCGCGGCTTTCCGAGACATCGCGAAGTTCATCAAGGAGCCGACGGAGAGTGACGACCACATGTCGTTGTTCTTGAGGTGCATCCCGGTTCACGAGTGGCTCGATCTGCGAAAGCAGTATCCTCACGATCGTTGGACCACGCTTTACGAAGTGTGGCACGCCGAGAGAGGCGTCAAGGCGCCCGACGATGTGTCGGCAACAGGAGCCTTGGTCCAAGACGCCTCCCTAGACGGATGGCTTTCTCTTTTGATCGACTTTTTGCGTGACATGGCGACACTGGGATGGAGCACAAGGGCGTCGTCGGCATTCGACTCAACAAGAATGTACGACCTGTGCCACCGCTTCACCCTCCTAACGGAAGGGTTAGGGAAACATCGTCTTTTTCCGGCGAGCGTGCGCTTGCTGAGCGGGCTCTTCACGCCCTCGCTCCAGCGGATCGCACCGCCAGCGAATGAGAGATCATTCGCCATTGTGGTTGGTGACAGCTCCTTGGCCTTTGTGCAGTTCCAAGGAGCCCGTGTCCTGACCAAAAGGACGTTCAATGATGAGCTGCGCCAGGCACTGCGAAGCGAGCCCAGAAACTCCGGATCGGAGGTCTCCATGTTGTGGGGGCAGGGTCTCGGTCACATCCACGACCGGATCATCGCTCTCATCAGGAAGCATGAGCCTCGTCACCCGGAAGGGTTTGACATTTTCATTTCGTGGACTGGCAATGACGTCTACGGCAAGTGGGGCTACAAGGCCTTCACCTGGCACCACCAGTCGCCGTGGGTGAAAGAGACGGCAGAGATGGCTCGCAAAGCCTTCGAGTGGCCGATCAAGCAGCTCAAGAAGGTTCAGGAAGATGTCGTCAAGATCGCCGCCCTAAAGGACCGGCCAGGGGTGAATTCTGTGACAATGATCTCAGGCCCCGAGAATGGCTTTATGTACGGCCTGCCGGAAGAGTACGACGAGGAGATGACTCGCCACACGAAAGTGTTGGCCGAAGCAGGTGTGAGACTGGTCGACCCCAACCCAGTGTTGGGCGCCACTGACAGACCAGACAAGTTTCACACGAACTTCACGGCTGACAATGTGGCCGCGGTTGTCACATGGTACAAGTCACTTGTCACCGCCACGGTCTTTGACCGTGCGGTGACGGACTTGCGATCAGAATTGGTTGCCAACCGCCGAGAGGTGGTCTTCTTCGAGCACTTCCACCTGGCCAAGCCGGACTCCCGTATTACGGTCCCGCCATTGAAGGACATGCACGTCTGTGCTGACACCGAGCGCGAGGAACCGCCAGACGTCCGGGGGGACGACGAACAGATCGTGTTGAGTGCTCCGCTGTTGGCCGCACATCAGGATCTTCTGTGTGCCGAGCCGGAGGAGCTGACCGACACCGATCGTGTCCTCTTCGACACGACACCTGGAGCCGAAAATGTTGTCCAGAGAACTGAGGACAACTCGGATCCCTCTGTGATGATCACCAAGCTCCAGATCGGCAGTCACGGTGAAGAGGCTGCGACTGATGAAGAGATTGCCTTGGCGAATGCCCTCGGCGTCTACGGTCTCGATCTGGAGATTGGTCGCACCTCTAACGAGGATGCTGAGTCTAGCAAAATCTTCAAAGACATTGAGGAGCTCACTGAAGAAGAACTCAGCAAGCGGCCCCGATTCTACGCGAGGGGATCTGTCGGGATTCAGAATTTGATGAGGGAAATGCAGTTGGAGGAGGCCAAGAAACCACCTGTTCCTCCAAAGGCGCGGCCCGCTGACGCGGAGCCTAAGGCAACTGGTATCTTACCTTTGGCCACGAAGGCTCATGCTGTACCTCCTGCCGTGCCGCAGGCTGCATCCTCATCGTCGGCGTCTGGCACACTCCCGCCCAAGGAAGTTCCTGGGAAGTCTGCATCGTCTGGCGCAAAGCCTACTGAACCGTTGCAGCCACCGCCTCCTAAGAAGATGCCTATCACCGCTGTGAAATCGGCACCTTCGCCGAAAGCGGAGCACGCTGCCAGTGCCAAGGCAGAAGCGTCACCTCCCGGAAGGGATGGTCAGTTTTGGTTGTCAGGCCCGGACCTGCCGCCCTTCGCGTCTGATCATCGACACCTCAGTGAGGGTCAGCGCTTCAAACTGGGCAAGAAGTGTGCATTCGTCCTCAGAGGCTTCACCAACAAGCCCGAGTACGGCAATAGAACGCCGACAGTGACGATCCGTCGGAACGACCTCTCGATGGACTGGGAAGAGTTCATCGATGCCCTTAGCCAGATCTGGAACGGGCTCAAGGTCTCCCAGATCTTCGAAGTCTTTAAGACTCCAGTCGACGGGAAAGCCCGCTACGAAGTTTACATTCAGAAGCACAATGATCAGGAATTTGACGTGCTTCGAGCTCGGGCTATCCATGGGCATTGGTCGGGGCTCTTCGGTGACGATACCGAACTCGCCGACATCCACTCCGTGGTGCATTCCTTTGTGCCATGGGACGCCAGTCTAGCGACTCGGCCTAAGATTCATCCGTTCGACATGTACTCCCAGGAGTTTGTCGATTTCCCTTGCAAACTGGGCTACCACGGCACCTTCATGAGGCACTTCCCAGATATCATCAGATACGGATTGTTGCCTGGTGGTGCCGCGCTCCACGAGAGTGGTAGCAGAGCTTTTGTCATGATGTCAAAGCAACCAGAATGGAAAAGGGATGACAATGCGGGCCTTCGCGAGGCGGCGGACGTCGAGTTCGCCATCGATCTCCAAATGGCCGTCTTGGACGGCGTCCGGCTCTTCGAGACTCGCTCCGGGGCACTGGAGACGCCAGATTGGATCAGCAATCGATATCTGGTTTACGCTTATCAGCGGGGCACAGCAGAGCCTGTGTGGGTCAATCCGGCCTACCAGGCGTTCCGTCGGAACATCGACTCCGCTCTAGCGAGCTGGAACAAGGATGGAAGCCACAAGTACATCTTTGGTCCAGATCAATTTGCCTTGGAGCAGCACAACTGTTTTCTCGACTTGTTGGAAAGCGCCGAGAATCTCACCATCGCTGAGTGGGCGCCGGTCGCAATCGACTGCAAAACCCCGTTTCGCATTTCGGCGGACATCTTGAGCGAGGTCGGCGAAGAAGTCATCGAGCGGAGGAAGAACGATGACCAGCTCATCGAAACATATGACGGCTCGCTCGGAATCGGCATCCACGTCTGGCCATCCATGGAAGGCAAGCGGATCCGACTTCGCCAGAGGATTGAACCGAGGCACTGGATCAAACAGGAGTTGGTACTCTACACCGGGTACCATTGCAGCTCATGCAATCACAAGTACATCGACGGAATGATCTCCTGTCCAGGTTGCCAACGTCGCCTCATCGAGATGACCGACCTTGCGATTATCGCCGAGCCAGACAGACTCCGGCGAAGCGCCGCCCGAGAGGGCAGGCAGGTCAACATCATTGACTTGCAGCCATCCTCGGGGCTCAAGCACGCGCGTGTGAAGATTCAAGGGCCAGAAGAAAGGGAACGAATCCAAAGCACAGCGTCTGGCATCCGCCAGAAGGTCCTCAATCAGCAGAAGAGAGCGGAGAAGCTCCACAACACCACTCCGCAGGGGCAATACAGTGTGGACCCCATCACTGCTCACAACTACGCCAAAATGGGTCTCAGCTTTCACACTGTCGAGGCGCTGCAACGCTTCGCTAACGTGAGGCTTCCTGATCCTCAGGGCAAAGGAAAAGGGCATGGTTCGTCCACCTACTATGATGCCACTGGAAAAGTTGCCCTCCTCTGGGTGACAGGCCAGCTTGAGATCGACCTCCTCACGGAGTGTCTGATTTGTTTTCATGATCGGTTTTACACCATCAATGAGATTGCAGTTCTCATCAAGGCTGTGAAGTCGAACCAGCATGAGTTTTCCATCCTGCAGTACGATGGGGAAAAATACATCGTCGTGCAGAATGAAATCTTGCCGATCATGGCCGAGCTGGCTACTTTCTTCAAGGCACAACTGCCGCTGAGCCGGACAAGGATCGAGAAGACAAATCCTTCTCTTCGCACCCAGAGAGATCTGCAGGTACCCGCTGAGGCACAGGGACTTGGCAAACGTCAGCTCAACGAGTTGCTGGCCAATACCCCTTACTATCGTCGGTACCAGCAGTACTACATGGACAAGCGCATCGGTGAGAGCGGCCACGTGAGGTTGACCACTTCGGCACCCGCGTCTGAACGTCGCCCACCTGAGCCTCCGGCATCTCCTGCGCGACGAGGTCGCAGCTCTGACGAGCGTGCATCGGGTACAGCAGAGCGCACTCGCACAAGGTCCCCGATCGCCAGACATCGTCCGACCGAGGTCCACATCCGGACCAACCCTGGAGATGGAGCGGGCTCATCTACCGATCGCACCCCTCGGGAGCCTGCGATGCCGCCGCCCAGGCGTGTGGCACGTGATCCGTCCAGCTACATCAGTGACGCGGACTGGGATGCAATGCGTGCTGGTACAGGCTTCGGCAGTCCAGCACCGGAAACGGTTGCTCCCGATACCACTATGGATGGAACAGTGAGCGAGACACCGTCCTCTGCTGTTGATCTTGGCACAAGGCGCGAATGGTCCGAGACCTACCGCCGGCGACCCCATGATCCACCGACCTTCGGCGTGTTCTTCGAGACGAGAGATGTCTCCGACCGACAGGTCCGGATGCGTGAGACTGTTGTCAACTTCTTTGAGCAGCTCAGGGTCGCAGGATTGTTGTACTCAAACTTCGTATTGGGGAACGATCTTTCCGGCAACATCATCGATCCTTCGCTTGCCAGGCGAATGGACTGGCACCGCGTTGACATGTACCAATGGGCGGTGTTCGCTGCGATGACCGAAGACTACATCCAGCCTACTTCAGTCGTGAATGCCATTCCTACTCATGGCAACCCACATGGCTTCACGATTCTGGACACCTCTCATGCCCAATGGTTCTTGTCAGGATGGGTCCATGAGGTCTACAACTACAGGACCAACCGCCGTGACCGCATCTACTGAGGTCATCTGATCGACGGCCCATTGTGCCGAGCTTGATCACCTCCCTAACGGGACGGTATTCTGAGACATTTAGATGCCATCTGGTTAGTAGTGAAGTGAGATTTAAGCGTCGGCACCGCCCTAACGGGTTGGTAGCTAACCTTCTCGTACAAACAGCACAGGGCGCAAAACATCGGCCGCATAATTTGCTTTTGTTGCAAGTTGTTTTCGCTGTCACAAAGTGATATGCTCACGACGGTCTAGTGACTAGTCTTTCCTTCCATCGCCTTCGCCTCAACCGTTGCACTAAGATGCGCGGGGGGTGTATTTTGTGGAAGATGTAGCTAGTCACCTGCACCTACTGTCGTTCATTGGCTCAAGAAAATATGCGTCTGCATTCAGGCTGTTCTGCCTGTAAACAGAAAGACCCTAAACCCTAAACCCTACACATTAAAACAACACCCTAAACCCTAAAACCCTAAACCCCAAACCCCCAAAACCCCTAAACCCCTAAACCCCTAAACCCCAAGACCCTAAACCCCTAAACCCCAAAACCCCTAAACTCCAAAACCCCGAAAAGCCCCTGTGAGCCGAAAGTGCAGGGCGCTGGTTTTCGACGAGAACGTGGAGCCGGGGGAGTGGCTTTGGATGAGAACGTAAAGGGTTCTGAGGTTTAGGGTTTAGGGGTTTAGGATTTAGGGTTTAGGGGTTTAGGGGTTTAGGGTTTAGGGGTTTAGGGTTTAGGGTTTAGGGGTTTAGGGGTTTAGGGTTTAGGGTTGGGGGTTTGGTGTGTTTGGGTGCTTTGCAGGTTTTTGCAGATAGGCAGATAGGGGTGTTACCAGGGGGTGTGGGGCTCCCCTGGTTTCTTTGGTTCAGATTGGGTACGGTCCCCACTCAGTAATGGTTGAATGATATTCATAATAGAGATATCATAGGACCTTAATCGTAGCCCTATTATAGACTCTTACTTTATGGGGGCCGTACCTAAGGTTCAGAAATCACCTGACGTTTTGACTGGATCGGTGGGGAGTTTTGCACGACGCATGTTGCTGTGCAGTTTCGGGTCCCTGTAACAAGAGGGATGTAGTCTTTGGGGGGTCCAACATCCTAAACCCAACACCCTAAACCCTAAACCGCCTAAGCCTTAAACCCCAAATCCTAAGTGTTAAACCTTCAGACTTCAACCTAAACCTTGAACCGTAAACCCTATAAACCCCTAGCCTTAAGCCCTCAGCCCCAAACCCTAATAAAGGGGCCTAAATAATTACCAATACTATTAGGGGGGTTCCTTATTAGACCTTTGTTTCAATTGATGGGCCCCCAAACCCTATTCTAATTACATCGGCCTCTATATAAAGCCCTTATAGTATCTGTTATAGTAACCGTTATACGAAGCCCTAGAAAGGAAACCCTATCCTAATTATTAAGGCCCCTACACTAGATCATGTGCATGACTCAGGCGGTACCGCGGTGTGTTGCACGAAGATGGTGGCTGGCACCTGGGACACTTGGGAACCTTTCCGTCGCCTACAGGGTTTAAGGGTTCTTAGGGGTTCTTAGAAGTTCTTAAGGGTTCTTAGGGTTTTGGGGTTTAAGTTTCAGCGGTTCTCAGGGGTTCTTGAAGTCTTAGGGGGTCTAGGGTGTAAGGGCTCACCCCACAGACCCCAAATCCCAAAACAGCTGAGCCCTAAACCCCATACCCTCGATGTGAAGACCCCTAAGTCGAAGGCCGTAACCAACCTCATGAAGTAAACACCCCATGAACAAAAGCAGTCAAAATTCAAAAGCTCGCACAAAGCGCTGATATCTCCCTCAACAAGCCTTCTACTGAAGCCTGTTGAATCTACACGTGAAGCACTGATGATCAGAACCATTCAGAAGCCACACCACCTGAAGCCGTGATTATTAAAGAGTCCTGCACTCTGCGGTTCTTCAAGCCTACTAGTGCTTATGAAAGCCCATGTATGATCACATGAGCAGCACCGCCGAAGCCTAAAGCGGAAAAAGAGGGACCCTCAATGGGGACCCCTAATTACCCAATAATGGGCTATATAATGGGTACATAATGGCTATATTAAGGCTATATACCTAGGGGTCCTTATTAAGGGTCCGTCCTTTCACCCTTGGATAAACCTAAAGGCGACACTTAGAGGCCCAGGGGACTTAGTAAGTAGGTTATAAGTAGGCTTACAAGTACCCTAAATGGAGTTGTCCCTACTTCTAACCTACTTACTAAGTCCCCTGGACCTCTATGCAGACCCTAAACCCTAAACCCCATGGATCCCTTTGAGGAACCCTATAGATAGATCCCCTTAAAGAGCCCTTTAAGAGCCCTAAACTAAGTCCCCTGGACCTCTAAGTAAGACCCTTAGAACCCTTATATAGTACCCTTAAAGGGAACCCTAAACTAAGTCCCCTGGGCCTCTAAGTAGACCCTAAACCCTTAACCCCATGGATCCTTTGAAGGAGCCCCATAGATCCCTTTAGGGAGCCCCCATAGATCCCTTTAAGAACCCCAAACTGAGTCCCCAGGGCCTTTGGGCATGCAACGCCGACCCCAACAGGCAGCCGGTCCCACCGAGGTTCGAGGGCGAAGTCACCTGCGACGGCGTGACCCAAGGCGACTCTGAGGGTTCAGGGATTCAGGGGTTAGGGGGTTTAGGGGGTTTAGGGGTTTAGGGGGTTTAGGGATTAGGGTTTAGGGGTTTAGGGGGTTTAGGGGGTTTAGGGATTGGGGTTTAGGGGGTTTAGGGGGTTTAGGGATTAGGGTTTAGGGGTTTAGGGGGTTTAGGGATTGGGGTTTAGGGGTTTAGGGGGTTTAGGGATTGGGGTTTAGGGGTTTAGGGGGTTTAGGGATTAGGGTTTAGGGGTTTAGGGGGTTTAGGGGGTTTAGGGATTGGGGTTTAGGGGGTTTAGGGTGTTCAGCATTCCTTTCCCAGAGGGTCCGTATACACTACCACTATGGAATTAGGCCCCCAAAAGACCATCCCCATTATGGTTGTTGGGACCAAATTCCATAATAGTGCGTATATGGACCCTCTGGGTTTCAGAGTACTACGACAAGGACTCTGTCGCAGCCTTGCGCGGCACAAATCCCGAAGAGCCCAAGATCTACGCCGAGCCCTAGAGATTCCCGATTAGGCCCAGGGAGCCAAACAAAAAACCCTTAGTTAAGGAATATGGCTTAAAAAAAAATATGTATATATATATATAGGCATCATATTATAAGCGCAAGCCATATTCCTTAATTAAGGAAGATGGCTCAAAACATACAGGGCGTCATATTATAAATGTAAGCCATGTTCTCAGAGTTTACAGTGTTCGGTTCACGGTGTTTACGCTTCAGGGTTGCTGGGTTTGGGGTTTGGGACTACTCTTGCAGCTCTGTGACAAGCAGTGATAACCCCAAAATGCGAGTTGCTTAAACCTGGGCTGCTTTTGCCTAGAGGCCCTTATAAGAACAAGGTTTAGGGTTTCGGGCTTTTTTCTGGAGGCCCTCATGAGAACAATCCTGCTGTTTGGGGTGCCTTGTTCTCTGAAGCTCCGACTAACTATGGATGATGAGCAACTTTCTGCATTATCCAGAATGAGCAAAACCCTAAACCCTAAACCCTAAACCCCTAAACCCTAAACCCTAAACCCTATACCATGATTCCATAGTTTAGGGACTCCAAGAAATCTAGGACCCAGAGTAGGCCCTTATTCCCTTTTTAAGGGTTCAGGTTCCCTTATAAGCCCCTTTAAACCAAAAAGGGCACCCTTTTTATGCCTAGGTTACTCTTAGGTCTAGGAATGATTGCTACTCCCCAAGCCTAAGCTCCCAAAGCCTTAAAACCGGTCGTTTGTTACTGTGTTAGTCATGGAGTGTGATCTTCGTAGTCGCAATGATGGCAATGCTTCCGGAGGTGAGATACGCTTGTGCTGGGTGGGCGAGCAGCTGAAAGCGAGCTTCAGGCACGCAGATAGACGTACGCTCTGAAGGTTCGGGCTTTTGTTTGAAGGTTTTGGGGTGCTTAGGTCGGGTTTTGGGGCTTAGTTTCATGTGCTACGAATAGGCTCCATAGTAGTTCCTTTTTGGGTTTACCCTATAGGATTCGAAATATGAGCCCCCACAAAGGAACTACTATGGAGCCTCTAGTTAGATTTTAGGATCCTTTTCGTTCTACTTACCTTTGGTTAGTAGGGAATGGAGGAATGGTAGTAACAGTAGTTATATATCATTACTATTATTATTATTACTATTAAAATTATTACTATTATTATAAGGTAACCCCACAAAGGAACTACAATGGAGACTACAGGTAGTGCTGTTGGAGATCTGGGTTTGGAAGCGTCCAAGTCAGTGGGGGTTTTCGGTTCCGGCAAGCCCTATAGCAACCCACAAGGAGCCCCAAAATCCCACAAAGAGCCCCCAAATCCGGTACCCAAGCCCTAAACCCTAAACCCTAAACCCTAAACCCCTAAACCCTAAACCCTAAACCCTAAGCCCTAAACCCTAAACCCTAAAGAGCCCCCAAATCCGGTACCCACTATAAGAACCCGAAACCCTAAGCCTTCAAGCCCAAACCGAACTCTGATCCCCAAGCCCTAAACTCACAAACCCACAAACCCGAAACCCCAAACCCTAAATCCACAAACCCTAGGATCCCGGATCCCTTATAAAGGAACCCTGATAGGATCCCTTTAAAAGAGCCCCAAAGCCTAAAACTCACAAACCTACAAACTTCGGAAGCCCCACAGAAACTTTCTAAACCCTAAACCCTGAACCCTACACCCTAAACTCTGAACCCTTTATGGATGTAGTTGAGAGCCGACTGCAGGCAGACGTAAAAGTCAACTCAACTTTAAAAAAACTCTGAACCCCAAACCCCAACCCTGGGAGTTAGGATTAGGGGGACCCTTGGGGATATCGACCCTCTCAATAAGACCCCTTTTAAGAGAGCCAGAAGTAGGGTTCAGAAGGGGTGCCCTTTAAGGGGTCTCCCTAATAATACCCAAACCCCAAACAAACCCACCTAAACCCTAAACCCTAAACCCTAAACCCTAAACCCTAAACCCCAAACCCCAAACCCCAAACAAACCCACAAGCTTTGGAAGCTTCACAGGGAGTCGCCTGGGCAGGCCTGGAACCAGGCAGGTCTCAGCTCAGGGTTCCGGGGCTTCACCGGGTGTAAGGGTCTAAGGCCTTATAAGGCCTGGGGTTTAGGGTTTAGGATTTGGGGTTTAGGGTTTTGGGTTTAGTTTTTTTTGTTTCAGGGTTTTGGGTTTAGGATTTTTTGTTTTAGGGTTTTGGGTTTAGGATTTTGGGGTTAGGGTTTGGGATTGTTATATAAGGGTTTATTGCAGGCTTGAGGGTTTAGGGCTTTGGGGTTCAGGGTTTAGGGTGTCGGGCTCGGAACTTTGGGTTTGGTTTAGGGTCCCAGGGTTTGGGGTTTGGGGTTTAGGGATTGGTATTTTGTGTGTTTAGGGATTAGGGTTCGGGTTTAGGGTTTAGGGTTAAGGGTTTAGGGTCAAAGGGTTTGGGGTTTAGGGTTTAGAGCCAAATCGAGGGATGCCAAGACCCTCATTTGGTGGAGGATCATGCCTTGAATATCAGCAGGGGTTTTTGCAATGCCTCAACTTCCTCAACCGTGTTGTTGGTGCGTTCCTCATCTATAGTGTCCTTAGGATTTTCTATTTTCAATGTTTGTTCTCTTGTTCATATAAAACCCAAGAAGAGAATATTAAGAATACTATTTTTTATTATGGTTCTAAGGGGGTACCCATAGTCTCCCGTGGGCCAGCGCTGCAGAGAGGAGATGATTTGAGGCGCAAGCGAATGGAGCGCGCCTGCTCGTACCTCCGGTTGGATCCATTCTGGGCAGGATCCTGTGCTCATTCGTGTGGACATGGCCTCTCCCCATGACCGTGGGGCCGGCGGTCACGTAGGGGTGCACGCCTTGCCGACCGGGAACAGCGCCAGTGCTGAGGTCACCCACTTGGGGCAGAGGGGCGAGGGCTGCACAGGGCCTTCAGATTGCAGGGGAGGCCAGGAGAGAGACAGAAGGAGATAGAGAGACAAAGAACCAGAGAGGCACAGCAGGGAGAATTCCACAGAAAATATAACTGAACAAATTTTACCGAAAGCGATCTTTAGAGAAGCAATATAGGGAGCCCTGATTCATACATGGACCTTCTACTAAGTACTCCGAGATGTATGTGATGGGTCACGTGGTGGAGGACGCCGCAAAAGCATGGATATGTCACAACAATTCAGTTCCATCCTGTACAACAACCGGCGATTGCAGGGAATGCAGCAAGTCTCCTAAACATCAAAGGTTTCTAAACCCCTAAACCCCTAAATTGCTAAACCCGACAGCCCCCGACACTTTAAACTTCCTAAGCTCCCTCCTAAACCCTAAACCCTAAACCCTAAACCCTAAACCCTAAACCCTAAACCCTAAACCCTAAACCCTAAACCCTAAACCCTAAACCCTATCCCTAAACCCTAAACCTAAACTCCCCAAACTTCTGAACGCCCTGAGGTGCTGGTTGCCGGACGTCAGCCTCCTGGTCCTTATGCTCCAGGCTAACTCCCCCGCACTTGGGTTTTTTGGGGGGTTTCGGGGTTTTGGGGTTTAGGGTTTAGGGAGTTTAGGGTTCAGGGTTTACAGATCAGGCTTATCAGGGCTTTTCGGGGTTGTACAAGGATTGTATACGGGCTTTATGGGGTTGTGCAGGTTTTCGTAGGGTTTGAAGGGGTTGTAGAAGGGCTTTAAAAGGGTTCTGCAAGGTTTTATGAAGGTATTTTGAGTTGAGTTGTGGATTGAAAAGACCTAAACCTTAAACCCTAAAGCCCTAAACCCTAAAGCCCTGAACCCTAAAACCCCAAAGCCCTCAACCCTAAACCCTAAAACCCTCAACCCTAAACCGCCAGGTCCCCAGGCTCCCGGAACTCTTTAGCCCGTAGCCCCAAGACCCTGGCAACCGTTAGACTCCAGAAGCCCTACAATGTGGGTGGTTGTCAAAATTAGGGTCCCTTTTTGGGTCCTTATTTTAATACGGCGCGTGCCCAAAAAGGGTCCATGATTTTGACAACCGCCCATGTGGAGTTTAGGATTTAGGGCCTACGACATAGCGTTTAGGGCTTGGGGTTTGTAGAGTTCTATTTTAAAGCCCAACAAGTCTTGCACGCCACTGCACGCTAAATGCAAGCACCCGCAAGACCATGAAGGACTCGAAGACCTTGCACAGAGTCATTGACTGGCCCTCGAAAACCCCCCCAGTTTCCAACGCCCTTGGGGAAGCCAACCCGAACCGGAGCTTCACAGGTTCAAGTGCCAAGCCACCCTCTAAGAACCAAGTTATAATTGCGGTAGAGACTTCTCAACCACCTCTCATACCGCTACCTAACGCACACAATCAGAAGCCACATGAAAAAACTTTCGTAAAACGCTGTCAACGCACGCAGTAAACCCAAAAGCCCTTAAATCCTAAGCCGCAAAAAATCCCAAACCTTGAACCCTAAACCTTAAGCCCCTAAGCCTGAGACCCCTGAGAGATCTTGTAGAACCCTTATGGTTCCCCTTAACGGAGCCCTTACACTTCCTTTCAAAGGAAACCCAAAACCCCATCAGGGGCCCTAAGCCCTAAACCCTGAACCCAAAGTGGGCAGGGAGTTAGCAGTGCGAAAGTCTCATTGCACCCTTACAAAAGGCCCTGAACCCTAAACCCTAAACCTTAAATCCTTAAACCCAAAACCTTAAATCCCCAAACCCTAAACCCTAAGCCTTAATTTTGGATCAGCCTCTATGAGAGCTGGCCCATCCTTAAGAAGTTTCCTTCTTGTGTGAGTTTCGCCCCCTAAGCCTTAAATCCCTAAACCCTAAACCCCTAACTAAACCCCTAAACCCCTAAACCCTAAACCCCTAAACCCCTAAACCCTAAACCCCAAAAGGGGCCCCGATTCCTCGGCAGGCTCCAGTCGCCGTGAGAGCACCGCAGGCACCTCGGGCCGTGGGCCTCTGGGGATCGACCTCCAGGCCTTGCTTTTTGTTTTGGGGAATTTAGGGGTTTAGGGTTTGGGGATTAGGGTTTAGGGGTTTAGGGTTTTAGGGTTTAGGGGTTTGGGGTTTAGGGGTTTAGGGTTTTAGGGGTTTAGGGTTTAGGGTTTAGGAGTTTAGGGGTTTAGGGTTTGGGGTTTAGGGTTTATGCAATAAGTGTTCCTTTAAAGGAGACCATAGGGGTTCGAAAGGGGATAGGCCTTGCTTTGTGTTTTGCGATTCTTAGGGGTTCCTTAAAAAGGGTCAAGGGATCCATGTGGTTTAGGGTTTAGGCTTGATGGTCTGGGTTTTAGAGCTGCTATGAGGGTCTACGGTTCAGGTGTTTTGGGTTTAGGGTTTGGGGTTTAGGGCTGAGGGTTCCTTAAAAAGGAACTATAAGGGTTCTTGTAAAGGGAGCCATAAGGGGTCCATAGGGCCTTGCTTCGTTCTGGCGTTTAGGATGTAGCGTTGTAATACGGGTCTAGGCTGGTTTAGGGTTTGGGGTCTGGAGTTTAGGGTTTCTTGGTTTTTTTGTACCCAAAACCCTAAACCCTAAACCTTGTGGCTTGTGGGTTTCAGAGACTACCTTCAGTTTGGTTTCCGTCTGGGGTGTGTGGTGAGGTTTTTCTGGTGTACTCCTTTTTGGCTTCCTGCCGTTCTTTTTAGGGATCCTTCTGAATGTGGTGAACACGACTGTTATACCTGCTGTTCTTACTATCGCTTGGAGCTGTGTGCTTTCGCAGTCTTTGGTGTGCTTCTCAATGTCTAGTTGTCAATTTGTGGTGTGGTTTCGTGTTTGAAGTTTGAAGTCCTGAGTCCGTTTTGGTGTGGTTTAGGGCATTAGCTTCGAAGTTCAGCGGGTGAGGTTGGTGGTCCATGTAGGATTACCGGCATAAAATCCGATGAAGCCATGCAAAATCCTATAAACACCTAAAGCCTAAAACCACGCATAACCCTGCAAGAAGCGCCATGAGCGCACTATGAAAGCCCCGACGACACCAACGAACACCCCAAGCCCTAAGATTCCTCTAGACGGGTAGTTCTCCATTTTTGGGTTCCTTTTCATTTTCAGGGGCCCAAAATAATACCGCACAAGAATAAAAAAAGGACTCGAAAAGGGATCCGGTTTTAAAGAGCTACCCATATACCAAACCCCCAAACCCTAAACCCTGCTCCCAAAACCCCTTAGGCCAAAAACCCTACGCCCTATAACCAAAACCCTTAAGCCAAAAACCTTAAGCCCTAAACCCTAAACCGAAACACTTAAAAAGCCTATACGGGCCTATACCCAGTACCCTGAAGCCCTATAGAGCTACAAGTACCCAACGACTGTTTGGTTCTTAGTAAGGAATGGGGGAATGGATTATGGAGACTTATAACTGGGGATTGTATAGGGACTAGTACAGGGATCCATTCTCCCATTCCCTACACAGCAGCAGACAGAAGAAACATTGGGCAGGGACCTTACACCCCTTAAGCCAAAAAGCCTAAGCCGTAAACCCTAAGCCAAAACGCCTAAAAACCCAAAACCCTAAACCCGAAGAGCTACAAGTACCCAAAGAAACATCCCCATAGACCCTAAACCAATAAGTCTAAACCCCAAACCCTAAACCCCAAGAGCTACAAGTACCCAATGAAACATCCCCATAGACCCTAAACCAAAAAGTCTAAACCCCAAACCCTAAACCCCAAGAGCTACAAGTACCCAAAGAATCACCGCGAAGGGCCGAAGACCGTCCAAGGAGCGCAGCAACGAGGCCAGGGCACAAAGCTTCTTTCACTCAAGGCGTCTATAACCCTAAACCCTAAACCCTAAACCCTAAACCCTAAACCCTAAACCCTAAACCCTAAACCCTAAAGTGGCCTGAATGCTCCTTTAAAGGGCATCTCTAGGGGGCTCCTTCAATGAAAGGGTCTCTAAGGGGTGCTATAAGGGATCTATAAGGGTGCTTTCATATAGGGGCCTTAATATTTGTGTAGGGTTTGGGGGCCCAGGATATTATATTTGTTTCAGGAATCCCCCAAAATAGTATAGCTAATGATTAAGGCCCCTATATTCCGAGGCTCAAGCAGGGTTTAGGGTTTAATTCGTAGGGTTTAGATTTGGGATCTATAAACTCCAACACCGGTTCGGTAAGGGTTGGTTGAGATACACAGGAAGACCACATACCCCAAGACTCAAAACCCAAACCCTGAACTTTGAACCCTAAGCCCCAAGTCCTAAATCCCTAAACCCGAAACCGTGCACCCTGGCCCTTAAACCTTAGAAATATTATGTATTCTTTGGTTCCTTTAACCCCTAAGAAACAGCTACAATTATAATTTTTGCTCGGGCTCAGTATAGAAACCCTGAAAGCCAAAGTCTTCAAAGCCGGTAGAGCCCGGAGAAAACGCAGGGAAGACCCGCGAAGCTCCTACACAGCACCAACCAGCAGCGCAGTAATAGTTACCAGTACTATTCTGGCGCGGTTCCTTTTAAGGGGGTCTATAAGGCTTACTATAAGGGGGAATTTTGGGGGTTTAGTATAGGGGTCTAAATAATTCCCAATACTATTTTTGGGGGCTCTTTATTAATTATAGTTATCGTAAAATGGGACCCAACACCCCAGTCTAATTATTAAGGCCCTTTTTCGTTTTGGGCTCATAGCCAAGAAGCACCCTATACAGGCCCCTTTAAAGCACAGATAGCCCTGTAAAGCATCACAAGCAATGACCTAGCGATGAAGTGGGAGGCAGCAAAGTCCGAAGCACGAAAGGATGCTGGAGGCTGGGAGTCTGTTTCATCTGCAACTTGGGGTTTGGGGTTGAAGGTTTAGGGTTTAGGGTTTAGGGTTTTAGGGTTTAGGGTTTAGGGTTTAGGGTTGAAGGTTTAGTGGCGTTTTGTTCAATCCTCTGAATAGCTGTTTGTTGGAGGATCTATACCAGGCTTCTATAAGACGAGAGACGTTTAGAGAAGCACCGTGTTAACACGCAGACAGCACTTCTTGGGCAAGCATCTCCCGGCAGCTGTACGGCATTTCGCAGGTTTTGTGCAGCGAGCAGATTCCCAATTTTCGTCTGGCACGCATCCGAGGAGTCGCTAAGGAGCGCGCCCTCCCCCTTCGCCCCAAGCACATCTTGTCGCAATCGCAAACTAGCCAAGCGTGTGCTTGAGGGAACTAGGTCAGTTTCCTCACAGCCGAGGATAGCGGAAGTCTCAACCCCTTGCGGTGGCTGTTAATTACGGTTTACAAGGGGTAATACTTAACTTAAAGAGATCTTCTGACACAAAAGCTGGCTTCAATATTGAGTTCTCAAGACAGCACCAAAAGAAATTGGCAAAGCCTCGAGAAGCTTGTGACCACCGCTTGAAGGATCCCTTTTCAGATCCTCTCAACCATCGGTACTTGTATCTTTCAATTCTGCATATGGGTGGTTGTCAAAATTAGGATCTTGTTTTGGGGTCCTTATTATAATATGGCACCTAGCATTTAGGTTACCCAAAGAAGGCCCATAATTTTGACAACCACCCATATAACCTCACCCTCAAAGCCGCCCTAAACCCTAAACCCTAAACCGCCCTAAGCCGTTGACCCCGGGGCGTGATCCTGGACCTCGGGGCCTCCGCCATGAAGCCGTGGGTAGCACCCATCAAGCCCCTTATAAAGCCTTGTAATCTAGGGGCTTAAATAATTGCCAGTACTATTTTGTGGTTTCATCATTATAGTCATACTATATTAAGGGCCCCAAAACAGCATTCTAATTATTAAGGCCCCTGTATGATAAAGCCCCGACCTCCCCCACAGAGCCTTCCCTAACGTAACTACTACAAAGGCTTTGGGATGGAAGCACCCGGTAGAGCCCTAAGGAACCATTGCAGGACCCAACACTGAGCCCTAAACCTCGAAAGCCTGAACCCTCAAAGCCTAAACCCTAAGCCCTTAATCCTGAACCCTCAAAGCCCTTAAGGCCTAAACCCTAAGCTCTTAATCCTGAACCCTTAAAGCCTAAACCCTAAGCCCTTAATCCTGAACCCTTAAGGCCTAAACCCTAAGCCCTTAATCCTGAACCCTTAAGGCCTAAACCCTAAGCCCTTAATCCTGAACCCTTAAAGCCTTAACCCTAAGCCCTAAACCCTGAAACCTGGCTCATCCTGGTAAGGAATTCTAGCTGTACTGCAGTCGGAAAAGAGCCCTCAACAAAAAAAAAACCCTGAAACCCTAAGACTTTCTCTCGCAGGCGCCGAAGGGGAGGCGGAGCTTCGGAGTGCGTTCGAACGTTTCGACAAGGCCAGGCCCCTCATTGCAGCCAGGGTGTTGGGGTTTAGGGTGTAGGGTTTTAGGGTTTTAGGGTCTAGGGTTTAGGGCTTTAGGATTTTAGGGTGAAGGGTTTTAGGGTTTTAGGGTTTTAGGGTTTAGGGCGGAGGGTTTTTATGGCTTGGCGCCAATCCAAGCAAAATCCAAGCAAGTGCAACAAATCGTTAATCGGGTCCTTTGAGGGGTTCTATAAGGGGGATCCCTAAACCCTAACCCCCAAATCCTATATCCTGAAAAAACTTTCAGGCTCCTTCAGGAGATCTATGTTAGTAGGATTTGAGGTTTAGGCAAAAGTAAAAGAACGGAAAGACGAGGAAGGAGGTTAGGGCTTAGGGCTTGAGGATTTGGGGCTTAGGGCACGTAGGGCTTTCGGGCAGTAGGAAATAAGTTGAGGGTTTGAGGTGTAAGGTTTAGGAGTTTAGGGTTTACGGCTTCATGTTCAGGGCAACAGATGGGAGAAAGGAGGTGCTATTCAGGGTCCTCTGGCTTCGTTGACACGCATGAGCATTCAGAGAGTCAGAGAGATGGAGGGTGTCGAGGGTGTCGTCTGAGTCAGAGTGGCTTAAGGAGCTCGCATCAAATGAGGCTTTCGAATCTGCAGTCGAAACCCTAAACCCTAAACCCTAAACCCCTAAACCCTAAACCCTAAACCCTAAACCCTAAACCCTAAACCAAAGACAAGCAAGAAGGAACAGAATAACTCTGAATCAGATTTCAGGTTGAAGGCTTGAACCCTCAGCCTGTAACTAAACCCTAAAATC
The DNA here is from genome assembly GCA_905221615.1 of Symbiodinium sp. CCMP2592. Taxonomy (NCBI): domain Eukaryota; class Dinophyceae; order Suessiales; family Symbiodiniaceae; genus Symbiodinium; species Symbiodinium sp. CCMP2592. The sequence continues at coordinate 738,834 of CAJNDT010000302.1, read as the reverse complement.
CTAAACCCTACAGTGAACCCTGCAACCCTAAAGGAACCCCGAACCGGGGAGAGTGCCATGATGGAGGTACATAGAACATCAGTCGCCTGATATCAGGACCTGAAGCATTACTACTACTATGACATAGGCTTCCTTGTTTAGACCAAAACAAATCCCCACACCTTATTCTGGTAAAAAAGGCCCCCTACTTCTTAGGCTTGCGCATTAGCTCAGTGTCCGTTGTAGTTCCTTTTTGGGGTTACCTCAAAAAATCCTCGATACATGATGGGTTACACCAAAAGAAGGAACTATAGGTACTTCGAACAGCTAAACCCTAAGCCCAAAGAGATCTACTATGGAGACTAAAGGTATTTTGAACAGCTAGACGCTAAACCCAAAAAAGGAATTACACTGGAGACTATAGGTACTGTGAACTGCTGTGCCCAAGGACAGCAGCGGGCAAATCGACATCGCCGAGCTGCGGTCCCTATGTGCCGAGCTAGGTGACTTGGGTCCAAGCTTTTCCCAGGTTCCTTTCAGGGTTGCTTCAGGGGATCGGAAACTGGTCGACCGAAACCTACTACTGCCTCTGCGGCTGCTACTGCTGCTATCGTGATTGCATAGTTCGTACTACTGTTTCCGTGTGTTTGTTCTCAAGGCTACAGTAGCATAGTCCCCAAGACCCTAGTGTAACTGTTAAGCCCTAAACCCTAAACCCTAAGCCCTATACCCTATACCCTAAACCCTAAACCACCTATGTTGACTTCGGCATTTCCCAAGGAAGGCATCTCTCTGATGCGGAGGCGCAGGAGGCTCTGGCGGCACTCGATGCGCCACCTGTCGTGAGAGAGAGAGGAAGCTGCCGTCTGGGAAGGATTCCTGTTTCCCCGTCCGCTTTTCGGGCTTGGATTTTTTGTTTTTGACTTTTGGTGGCTTAGGCGTTGTGATATTCCGGAGCTTGTAAGGCTGTCTAGAGTCTCCAAACTCATGAGCGATCGAAACCCTGCAAAAAACTGATCAAGCTTTCCTACAAGCCCGAGGGGGCCGGGTTTTGGGATTTCAGGATGAGGGTTTAGGGTTAAACCGAAACCTTGAATCCGAAAGCCTAAACTTTCAACCCCGAACCCTCTCCACCCCAATCCCTAAACCTTACACCCCAAACTCTAAACAAGAAACCCCGAGCCCCAAGCAGCGAACCCTAATATAGGGGCCTTAATAATTCGAACAGGGTTTGGGGGCCAAGTTTACTATAAATTTACTATAAATGTCACAAGGAACCCCCCCCCAAAATAGCATGGTAATTATTCAGGCGCCTATATCATAGACCCCTATTATGGATCCCTATAGACCCATTGAAAGGACCCTTAAAGGAGGCCTATATCAGTAATTATTCAGGCCCCATGATTACGACCCAGACCCTTTATGCCGCCTCGGCGAGCCAAGGAACAAATCCGGGACGGTCAGCCTCGACGAGTTTCGAACTTGGTGGCTCGCGTGATTCGCCGAAAAACGTGAAGCGTGGAGGGTCTGGTAAGCGAGGGTTTAGGGTTGAGGGTTCAGGGTTTAGGGTTGAGGCTTTAGCATAGGACTTATGGTTGGCAAGCGGGGTTTCCCTGACAACTTGAAAGTAGTCTTTCTTGGGGCTCCTTCACATGGCCATGCCATCGTTTCTATACCAAAAAGCTTTTTAATGATATAAGGGCTTTCGAGGGTGCTATGAGAGGGGGTCCAGGGCGTAGGTCAGAATGTAGGAACCTGATGGCCCTATAACCCCCAAATAGTAGGATTCACATAAGGAACCCTAATAAAGGCCCAAGGTTTCTTAATCAGGTTCCTACATTAATTAGGCACCCCTAGGGAGGGTAGCTAATGCCCCGAATAAGCACTGGACTGGATGCGGGTTTCATCAGGCTTTCTTAACGAAGTTGTACGGAAGTACAGTCCCCTAACCTCCGGGTAACCCTTCCGGCAATCCGTATAGCCATCCTCATACTCATAGTAGCATACCCCGAAACCCTATAAGGCCGTATACCCAAAACCCTAAATTCTAAAAGCCCTCAAATCCTAAACCCTAAATCCTAAATCCTAAACTCAAAACCCGGTATCCGTTCGAGTAACCCCTTCTGTTGTCGAGGAAGCCCCTAGACTCGAGCCCCTGAATGGTTATTGTATAACATACCACCCTAAACCCTAAACCCCAAACCCTAAACCCTAAATCCTAAACCCTAAACCCTAAACCCCAAACCCTAAGCCCTAAGCCCCAAGCCCTAGATTACTAAACCCTAAACCTTATGCAGGCTCCTATACTTACCTGTTTTTTCACCCGAGGAAGCCCGGGGGCGGAGCCGGATCGGAGTTCGCTCTGCCAGCTTTGGACTTTCTGAAGTTCAGCCGGGGCCTTGGGGGGAGGTTAGGGTTTTTAGGATGTCCTTAAGGGGGGGTGGTCCAAGGGGTGTAGGTAACCTAGTAATCCCCATTATTCCCCAATACTCCCTAAGCTTCCCTAAGGTTCCCCAAAGCTCCCTAGTACCCTCCCCCCTTGAACCACCCCCCCTTAAGGATCCTATAAACGGTTTCCTTTAAAAGGAACCGGACGGGTTCCTTTAAAGGGAGCGATAAGGCCCAGGGGAGGTTAGGGATTTGGGGGTTTAGGGTTTAGGGTTTGGGGGTTTGGGGTTTAGGGTTTAGGGCTTAGGGTTTAGGGTTTAGGATTTAGGGTTTAGGGTTTAGGGTTTGGGGGTTTGGGGTTTAGGGGTTTGAGGTTTAGGGCTTAAGGGGTTTTGGGCTTCCTTTAAAGGGCACTGAAAGACTGCAAGGGTTCCTTTAAAGGGAGCCATAAGGGTTCTATCAGGCCCCTGGGGGTTTCAAGTTTAGAGTTGGGGATAGCATAAATTACGAAGTTCAGCCGGGGGGCCTTGGGGAGTTTAGGGGTTAGGGCGTTTAGGGCTTTGGGTTTTAGGGCTGGGCTTGGGGATTTAGGGGTTTCGGGGGTTTAGGCTTAGGGGTTTTGGGGGTGTAGGGGTTTAGGGGTTTAGGGTCTGGGGTTTAGGAGTTTTCAAACTTCAGGGTTTTTGGGGGGGTTTAGGGGTTTTTGGGGTTTAGGGGTTTATCGTTTTATAGGGTCTTACAGGGCTTGGATAGCTTTGGCAGGGCTATTGTGCAAGAGGTTACTGTCCCCATTTAAGAACCATTCCCATAAGGCTTACAGTAGGGCTCTCTGGCTTTAGGGTTTCATGGCTCGGGCGGCTGAATTCAGCGATTTGATTCAATTTCGATGCCGCTGAAGACAGTCGGCGCGTCATCACCTATTTACCATAATTTTTCTTCTGCAGAACAAGTGAAATCCCTTCTAGACACACCATATCACACCATAAAGACTTTGTGCCACCCTTCAAGAAGCTTATGAAACCTTTTTAAAGCCTTTTACACAACCTCGCACAACCATTGCAGAACTCTTGAAACTTCCTTTGAAGCATTGTACCTTAAAGTCTCCTAAAAGCGGAAGCCTTAACCAAACACTCAAACACCAAACCGACCTAACCAGCCTTTCAGGGATGATTTGAACGCACCCAAACCCTTAAACTCTATTAAGAAGCCCTACCAACCTTAAAACCCTAAATACCCCAAACCCTAAATACCCCAAACCCTAAATACCCTGAACCCTAAACCCAAACCCTCAATACCCTACACCCTAAATACCCTAAACCCTAAACCTTAACATCCTAAACCCTAAACCTTGAATACCCTAAACCCTAAACCCAAACCCTAAACCCTAAACCTTAGATATGGTAAAACCCCTACACCCTAAATACCCTAAACCCTAAATGCCGCCGCCTGCCTGAGGGCGGGGAGGAGGCCTCCCCTTTTGCCGCACCCTGAGCCGCTGAGCGCCCAGCCTCCCTATCGCAGCGCCTGCCCTATGCTGCTCGACCTGTCTGGTGTGCCCTTTCCTGCCTTCCTTGCCCCATGCACGATGGACATGGCGCCGCTGCCGCATCTCTGTTTCTGATGGCGTCGCGTATCATCGCCGTACTGGTGAGCCTGTCTTCCTGCTCAGCGGAAGCAACATCGGTGCAGATTTTAGTCGCTTACCGCACAGCTTTTACGGGAGATTTCCGTCTGTTCCCAATGCACCTCCCATTGGTCCTGAGCAACTTCATGGGGGGCAAGCAAGGCGCCGCTAAATACCCTAAATACCTTAAATACCCTAAACTCTAAAAAACCCTAAACCCTAAATACCCTAAGCCCTAAACCCTAAATGCCCTAAATACCCTAAATACCCTGAAAACCCCAAACCTTAAAACCCCAAGAGCCATTTCGAGCGCCCGAGGCACCGAGGGGCTCCCTTCCTTGGGCATCTCTTGGCCCGGTTGGCTGCAGCTGCATGAGGGAGACGAGGCAGGGTTTAGGGGCAGGGTTTAGGGTTCTTAAAGGGCTCCTTAAAGGGATCTGTAGGGCTCCTTACAGGGATCTATGGGGCTCTTCTTCGGTTTAGGGTTTGGGGTGAAGGGTTTAGGGTTCAGGACTTACGGTTTCAGGTTTTCTGTTTTTTCTACTAGGTGCATGCGGGGGACGAGGTAGGGTTCACGCCGTTTAGGGTTCAGGGTTTAGGGTTAAGGGTTCACGGTTTAGGGTTAAGGGTCCAGGGTTTAGGGTTTAGGGTTGAGGTTTAGGGTCTAAATTTAGCTTTCGGGTTTCGGGTGTAATAGTCTGGGGTTTAGGGTTAAGGGTTGAGGGTTTAGGGTTAGGAGTTTGGGGTTTAGGATTTTCATTTTCTGCTCTTTCTACTAGGTGTTTGAAGGAATTTTGAGGGTTTGGATGCTTTTTAGAGGGCTTTTCAGGATTCCAGAGACTGTTTTTGGTTGTTTGCTTAATAGGGGCTTTCGTATGCTACCTCTCTTCATAGAGGATTCTCTAGTGTGGCTTCTCAGGTGTCTTCGAGGGTTCTTGCTAGGGAGCCAGTCAGAGTTTCCTGATTGTGTTAACTTACACTGGGCTCCTCAACAAGAGCTCAGACCCTGCGAGTACCTATCCGCTTATTCCAAGCAGGCGTTCTGAAAAGTCTTCAGTTTCATGGCTCAGAGAGTGGCAGACATAAGGGAACTTACTCTGTTTCTGGCCGGGAGCTGGATTTTGGGTGGGGTTTCCAGTGTCTGGAATACCTGCGAGCTCTTGCGAAGGAACGGAAGTTTGTTTGTTTGAGCTACCATCGTAATGGTTCAGGGTTTGGGGTTTCAAGCTGCGGGTCTGGGAATATTGCAGTCGTAAATGATACCCCTTGGGTACGGCCCCCACTCAGTAATAGTTGAATAGTATTCATAGTATAGATATCATAGGACCTTAATAGTAGCCCTATTATAGAGTCTTAGTGTATGGGGGCAGCACCTAAGATACCCCGGCTTGGCCAAGCTAATCTAAACTCCTTCAAGCTATACGAACTGCCCTGGGTCCTATGAAGCTCCTACCTACAGTAGAAGCCAGAAAGTTGGAATGCCACTATCCTCATGCCCTTAAGGTAAAGTAGAGGGAATCCTAGCACTAATCATCCTAAATCCATGTTCCAACTTTGTGTGGTTCACTATATAAGACCCCAAAATCTGGTAGCTGAACTTGCGTTCCTGAGCCTAAACCCTAAACCGTGGACCCTAAACCCTAAACCGACTTCTGTGAGGCTCGGCTGCAAGAGATCTTCAAGAAGTTCGACACTGATCGCCGCCCGGTCGTTAACCCTAGGGATCTAAGGACTCATGTATTAATTTTGGGCCCAAAGACCGTACTATACAAGGCTTTTGGGCTGTTTTGATTGCTAGGGTAACTTGCTTTGGGATTGAGGGCTTAGGGTTTTGGGGCTTAGGGTTGTAAACTAGGATGCCCAGTAGTACCCTTATTCCCTTTTTGTAGTCCTAGGTTCCTATAAAGTTACCCAATACCAAAAATGGAGCCCTTTTTATTCCTAGGTTACTGGGCATCCTAGTAGAAGTTGTAGAAAACTGAACCGTAGAGAGGTCAAAACTGGGACACCCAGCCAGGTTGAGGACAGGCTACTTTGTTTGAGTTTCCAAGGGTATGAGGAGTGCAAAACTGGTGGGGAAGAGGAGTTTCAGAAGACCCAGGACCCCACCCCCAATATATAATCTTATAACAGTTAGAATAGGGGTTTTGGGGGGTCCTTGTTACAAATATCGTATCATATGTATCCACCCCCAATATATACCCTGGAGCTAGAGGCGAGGAGCCCAACGCGAAAATCGAGGCCAAAAAGGGGTCTCCAGGATAGCTATAGCATGAGCTATCCAAGAGTTTGGGGTTTAGGATTTAGGGTTTAGGGTTTAAGGTAAAAGCCAGAAAGTTGGAATATGGTTATCCTAACCCTTCTATGGTAAATTATAGGGTATCCTACCATGAAACCATATTCCAACTTTCTGGAGTTCCCTGTAGGGGTTGTAGTTATGCAGGGATAAACACTTGCGTGTAGGCCCCAAAACCCGTATGGCTTCCTACAGCACCGTCACAGAACCTGACAAATCCCCAGGAAAACCCCTCATTCAAGTCGTATCGCAGCCATAAGCCTTAGAAGCTGCCCCCACCCTGTAATAGTGGTATAATAGGAATATAACAGGGCCCTAATATAATCCTATATAATCCTTATAGTCACTATTACATCGTGGGGGCAGCTTCTAACATAAGCCCTTAAACCCCAAAACCCTGAACCCTTGAGCCCCTAGGCTCCTAAACCCTAAGCTCTAAAGCCTAAACCCCTCAACCATAAATCCTTAAACCCTAAACCCCCAAACCCCGTAACTTCTAAACCCTAAACCCCTAAACCTTAAACCCCTGAACCAGTAAACCCGAAGCCCTGAACCCTAAACCCCTCATTCCCTAAACCCAAAGGCAGTGGCTATATCGACCTTGCAGAACTGGGGAGCGTTGCTGCAGAGCTTGGCGCCTCGACTGGTTCGGAAGCTTCGGCGTTCGATCTTGGTTTAGGGCTTCGGGTTTAGGGTTTAGGGTTTAGGGTTTAGGGGTTTAGGGGTTTAGGGTTTAGGGCTTAAGGTTTATCTTGGAGGTGTAGTGTCGTGTTTAAGAGTTTGAGGAATCACAAAAGGCTTGCTTGAAAGGGCGCTATAAGGGCTACTATATGGGTAGCTGTCAAAATTAGGGTCCCTGTTTGGGTACCGATTATAATACGGCACCTAATATTTCGGGTACCCCAAAAAGGGATCCTAATTTTGACAAACCACCCATATGGGTTTCGGAGTTCATCCTTGAGGTCTGGGGTTTAAGGCTTTGAGGGTTCACTTAGAGGCCCAGGGGACTTAGTTTAGGGTTCCCTTTAAGGGTACTATAGGGTTTAGGGTTTAGGGTTCGAAGGGTCTTACTTAGAGGCCCAGGGGACTTAGTTAAGTACTTGGAGGGTCGGGGGACTTAGTAACTGGTTATTTTAAGGACTTATAAGTATCATAACCCCAATTAGGGTCCCTTTTAGGGTACTTATAAGTCTACGTACTAACTACTTACTAAGTCCCCCGACCCCGCAAGTAGGGGTATAAGTACCCTAAATGGAGTTACCCCCAATTATAGCCCTACTTATAGCCTACTTGCTAAGTCCCCTGGGCCTCCAAGCAGGGTTTAAGGGTTTGAGGGCTTAGGTCTTAGGGGTTTACGGCTCAGCTACTGTAGGGCTTGCGGCTTAGCGTTAATCCCGCAACCCCTAAAAGTTTAGGGCTTGTACTTACAGGTTCGGGTGTTACGTAGATTTATCTAGGATGTCCAGTAGTAATTACCTTTATTACCTTTTGGTAGTCCTAGTTTCCCTATAAAGTTAATTACCCAGTACCAAAAAGGGAGCCCTTTTTATTCCTTGGTTACTGGGCATTCTAGAACTTTAGGGCTTGTAGTCGGCCTTAAGGTCCCGGGTTGTAGATTTATGATTTCTAGCTGTTGGGGTGCGATGTAGGAAGCTGATTAAGAAACCTTGGGCCTTCATTAAGGTTCTTTCTATGAATCCTACTGTTTTAGGGTTATAGGCCCAGGGTTTCTTAATCAGGTTCCTACATGAGTATGGTACCCTTATAGATCCCTTTTTGTTACTACAAGGGATCTTTAGTAACCTTTATAGATCGCTTTAAAGACCCCCCCCAAAAAAAAAATGGCCCAGGGTTTCTTAATCAGGTTCCTACATTAGCGCTTGGGGATCCTGGCTGACGGGGCTTACCTATAGTCTCCATTGTAGTTCCTTTTTGGGATTACCTTTTAGGATCCTTAATATTCAAACTGGTTAAACCAAAAAAGCAACTACAATGGAGACTATAGGTACTGAGTAGGTCAAACTTGAGAGGTTGTCATCAGTTCTTTTCTCTTGTTTGTAATGGCTGAGGCTAGAGTCCGAAGACGTTGGCTGAGGGTTTAGGGTTGTGGGGTTTAGGGGTTTAGAGTTTAGGGTTCAGGTGAGGGTTTACTAATCACGATTAGATATCTGGATGCAACGGCCGAACCTTGTTCTCGTTCTCAGGGCGCCTACATTAGATTCTCCATGCCCTAATCTCTGAACCCTCGGCACCTTCAGCGAGAAGTGAGGCGTCGCGATGACTGCCGCGGAAGCGGAGGCTGCGATGGCTGAGCTGTCCCAGATGCTTGCCCTGAGAGGATGGGTGTTGAGAGTTCGACGCTTCGTTGTTTTTTGTTATCCGCATATGGGTAGTTGTCAAAATTAGGGTCCTTTTTTGGGGTACCCTAAATAATAGGTGCCGTATTATAATCGGGAGCCCAAAAGGGACCCTAATATTGACAACCACCCATATGTAAAGGTATACGTATATACATTGGGTACGGCCCCCACTCAGTAACAGTTGGATAATATTGATAATATAGATATATAAGGGTCTTAGTAGTAGCCATAGACTGTTACTGTATGGGGGCCGTACCCAATATATGCATCTAGTTGTTGGTGTGTCTGAGGCTTTCGCTGGATGTAAGGGTGCTCGCGGGTTGGGGATTGCGCCTTCTAGAGAGCTATGCCACCAATGAAGTCCCTAAGCCTAAACCCCAAACCCTAAACCGCAAACCCCGATGATGTCCCTAACCCTAATCCCTAAACCCCGACAGAAGCCCGATCTCTGAACAGTTCAAATTTTTCAGGTTAGAGGTTCTGAGGCCTCTCAGAGTGTCGGATGTACCGTCCCACGGTTGATGATATAAATCCTGCATTACCCATAATAAGGAATATACCATAACTCCCATAGTTTATAGTCCTTAAGGTCATGCAGGATTTATATCATTCACCGCAGGACCCTGTCTAGAGAAGGCACCCAAACCCATTAGGGGGTAGGGGTTTACGGGGCTAGGCATTTAGGGTTTAGATAGGGGGTTTGGGGTTTAGGTTTCACGGGACACCTAAAGAAGGACAACCACAACTCGTATCGAACTCGCGTAGAATCCTTAAAGCACTTTCAAAGGGCCCCGAGTTTAGGGTTTACTGTTTAGGGGTTACGGGTTTTGGGTTTACGGTTTATTGCAGCCTCCGCATGGCCCTCATCGCTGGTGGGGTCTCAGGATTTCTGCTTTTTCTTACGGCTCGGAAGTTTGAAAAAATAGTTCAGGGCTTGCTTGCTTCACATATGGGAGCTCCCGAAAAATGGGGACCCCAATATAGTACCCTAAATAGTAGGATCCTTTTTATACCCCTAAGCTTCGGAAACTCTAAACCCGCTATAGAGCCCTCAAAGGAACCCAAATAGTACCCTTATGGGTAACCCAAGAAAAGGAACCCTAAGGTGCCCCTAGAAATTTTGGGAAACTCACCTTTGCAGTCGGTTTTACGGTTCTCTAGTGATGGTTTTTGGGTAGGCAGCCCAGCTCCCCTTCAACCCTTAAGGGCATAAAGTAGCGGGTTAGGGGTTAGGGTTCAGGGTTTAGGGTTTAGGATTTAGGGTTTAGGGTTTAGGGTTTGGGATTTCGGGATTTCGGGGTTTCGGGTTTAGGGGTTTACAGTAGAAGCCCAAAAGTTGGAAACCCCTTAGCCTCGATCCCTAAGAGTAATGTATAGGGAATCCCAGCACTACTTGGCCTTAATCCGGTTTCCAACTTTATGGGGTTTACTGTAGTGACTCCGTAGTTTGATTGGCAATCCTTTTGCCCAGGAACCAGGGCAATCGCTGCGACTTCCAAAATTTCCGCACGTGGTCGCTCGGATTTTAGCGGGTGTGTGTGTGTGTGTGTACACGGGGTTGTTACACATTTCAGGTTTGGGCTGCATGGGTCTAGGATTCAGGGTATAGGGCTTCGACAAGTTGTTGACTTAAAGGTTTGTCAGTTCGAGGAGTGTCCCACAGGATCAGTGGCAGCGTTCATAGAACTCGATGTGGTGTTTTTTGTACCTCCGTTCCAATGTGTCCGTTACAAGGTTTCATAACGTATATGGTTTCAAACTGCCATAGGGTTCAAGTTTTATTCTTTAGGGTTTTGGGGCAATGGACTTGGAGTGTACGGCGTAAGTGTTTAGGGGCGACTGAGGCCTAAGTCTCCAGCTGAAAACCCATCTTAAACCCTAAACCAAAGAAGTTCCTCAGCTAAAACATCAACATGCCCCTGAACCCTGCATGGCTCAACATCTCGTAGTTTGGGGTTTAAGGGACTCTAGTGCTCTATTGCTTGGGCTCGTGCTGCAGGTGGCTCAAGAACCATGGCTCGAATTCGCTTGGTGGCGTGGCTGCAAACCCTACCCCTTCAACCCTACAGTAGCTGTAGGCCAACAAGAGTCAGCCTAGTAGCACCAGGAATAGCAACAAGCAAACAAAACCATGTTTTCAGTCAGGCCACTTCACGTCCGAATCCTAGCAAACCTGAAACGTCAACTGAGGGTTTAGGGCTTAGGAGTTAGAGTTTAGCCGTTGGGGCTTGGGGTGTACGGCTTGGGGTTTCGGTGTTAGGGCTTTGGGTTTAGGGAACCCTGAATGCCGATCGACATGCTCTAAACCCACATTAGTTTACCCGAATTTTTTGAGGTCGCTTTACTTGGTGTTTCTGTTTTAAGGGGTTGTATATAGGGATCCTTATTAGGGCTATATCAGGCAGCATTAGGAACAGATAAGAAGACCACCAGCATGTTCTAGTTCAAAAACTTAACCCCCCAATCGCAGATCCAAATCTCTGTATCCCACGCTGAACCCACTACAACAAGGCAGCCTAACTCCTAAACCCTAAGTTCAGCACCCTACACCCGACCCCCCCCCCCCCAAACTCTAAATCCAAAGACCCTGCACCCTAACCCCAAGAACCCGAAATGCAAAAGCCCTACACCCTAAACCTTAAACCCTCACTGCAAACCCCCTTCATCCTAAACCCTAGATGCGAAAAGCCTAAACACAAAAGCCCCAGGCCCTAAATACAAGAGCCCTAAACTCTAAAACCCTAAGCCCTAAACCCCAAATAGAGACTTCCTATTCCGGATAGAACCCTTCTGGAACCCTTCATTAAAAGGAACCCTCAATAGATAACCCTGAAACCCGCCCTTTAAAGGAACCCTTTAAGGGAACCCCTTGAAGGAGCCGTTAAAGCAGCCCTACACCCAAACCCAAATCCCCAAACCCCAAACCCTAAGCCCAAATCCCTAAACCCAAATCCCTAAACCTAAATCCCTAAACCCAAATCCCCATTTCCTAAACCCTAAACCCTAAACCCTATAACCCCTAAACCCTATAACCCCGAAACCCTATAACCCTATAACCCCTAAACCCTATAACCCCTAACCCCTGTAACCCTATAACCCCTAAACCCTGTTTAATCCCTAAACCCTATTGAATCCCTTTAAAGGGAGCCTCCAGAGGAGCCTTGGGCCTCAGCGTGATGAAAGCTGGCATGAGCCTTGGGGTGCCGTGGCAGAAGTCGGGAGCTTGACGGAGGATGGGCTTAGGGTCGTAGGGTCATAGGGTCTAGGGCTTAGGGTCGTAGTGTCATAGGGTCTAGGGCTTAGGGTCGTAGGATCATAGGGTCTAGGGCTTAGGGTTTAGGGCTTAGGGTTGTAGGATCATAGACTTAGGGTTTAGGGGTTTAGGGTTTAGGGTTGTAGGATCTTAGACGTTAGGGTTATGCGGCAATCGGGTTTAGGTTTAGGATTATAGGGTTTAGGGTTGTGGGATCATAGGGTCGTAGGATCATAGGGTTAGGAGTATAGGATTTAGGGTTTAGGGTGCAGGATCATAGGGTTTAGGGTTATGGGGGCCTTGGGGTTTAGGTTTGGGATTATAGGGCTTAGGGTTTAGGGTTTAGGGGTTGGGGTTTAGGGTTAGGAGTATAGGGTTTAGGGTTTAGGATTATGGGTTGATAGTTTAGGATTATGTGTTTAGGGTTGTGGATTTCGGGTTCAGGGTTATAGGGGTTGCATGGAGGATGCCATAAGGATTCTAAAGGGTTTAGGGTTTAGGGTTCTGGAAGGATTCTAAGAACCTTCTTTAAGGGTTCGATAAGGGGTCGTGTAAAGGGGTTCAGCTGGCAGGTTCAATTTGGCGCTTTAGGCTTCTGTTTTGGTGCCGCAGTCTAGTCGGGTTTCGACGGATGCGAAGGGGCGGGGGGCCAAGGGTTTTGGGGTGCAGAGTTCAGGGTTAAGGTTAGGTACGGCCCCCACTCAGTAATAGTTGAATAATATTCATAATATAGATATATTAGGACCTCAATATTAGCCCTATTATAGGCACTTACTGTAAGGGGGCCGTACCTAAGGTTAAGGGTTTAGGGTACGGAGCTCCGACCACACTGCAGCAGAGACATAGGTCGCTGAAGTTCTCAAAGTTTAAAGGATCTCCACGAGGGGAGGTTTTAAAACATTGGGGTCCCTCTTCGGGTTTCTTGGTGTAAGGGTCCCAGAAGAGAGATGCAAGTCCGGCCATAGGACCTGAATATAGAGTACTTGGAGGTCGGGGTGTAGGATGCTTTTGAGGGACCTCCAACTGAAAGGACTACCCGTGAGATTCCTGAAGTCTTTCAAGTGCGGGCTCGTTCCCCACCTTAGCCGGTGCGGGTGATCCTCCCAAAGGGAGTTGATACTGCAAGCTCACGTCGTGGCCGAAAGGTGCGGAAGTGCTCTTCCCAGAAACAAGAGAATTCTGCGGCTGACCTTACACTGTAAACCTTGAATCCTCGAGCCTTAAGCCCATGCCCAAAACCTCAATGTCTTGAACTTTAAAAAATGGCACCCCAGAGCCTTGAGCCATGACCTGCACAGGTTTAGGGTTTCGGGTATAGGGTTTAGGGTTTCGGGGTTTAGGGTTTAGGGGGTCAGGTATAGGGTTTAGGGTCCCGACACCAAGAAGTCTCTTCCGTTTGCACCAAGGGTCCTTCCAGCACTTTCGCCCGCGGTCGGGGCAAGTTAACCCATTCCTGGGAGGGCTTGAAACTAGCCTTCCACCAGCCGCAGGCAACAGCTGGGGTTGTTCTAGACTGAAATCCCTTTCAAACGTCTCTTGATCTTTGAATTCCTAGTAGTAGAGTAGGCAACCTTTAACCTTTTTTGGGTAGTATAGCCCCTATATAATCCCTATATAAACACAAAGGTTAACCTTAAGTTCCCCATGATACCCGACAAGTAGGAATTTGTTACTTCAAGCAGCAAAGAGAAATCTCGGAGAAGAACTCCCCAGCATGAACTCAGATCAGGCATGTTTTCGCCTCCGTAGAAGGCCTGGCTTCTCTGCATTTCCTGCGGAAGCAATGCTTGGCTGGGCCCTGTTCTTACCTTTGGTTACAGTAGAAGCCAAAAAGTTGGAAACCCAACAAGCCTCAAGAGTAATGTACAGGGAATCTTAGCACCATTTGGCCTTAATCCGGTTTCCAACTTTATGGGGTTTACTGTAGTAGGGAATGGAGGAATGGGGTATAATTATAATTACTATTACTACCATTCTTCCATTCCCTACTGACCAACAGTAAGTGTTAGTGAATGCATTTCGCGCCGTAAAAGATCGTGCTCTCTGGGGGGGTGGCTCTTCACTTAGCTGAGGTGTTGTTGCGTTTCTAAGTCTGAGTTACGGCGGTAAGGAAAGGTCTCTTCACTTAGCTGGGTTCCTGTTGAGAAAAACTGGATTCAAGTTACGACGGTAGGGACAGCAAAGGGATCTACTCCATGTCCTTGCTATGGTGATATACAGTATCTAAGTTCCTCAAGGAAACCCAGCAGTCTGTCGGCTGCTTCTGTGCATTTGCCGCTTGTTATACGCCGCCCAAGGTTTAGAAGACGACATGCATTCCCAGTAAGAAAACGATGGAGCACGGCCAGCTCGCACACCCTGAAACCTAAAACCGAAACCCTAAACCCTGAAACCTAAACCCTAAACCCTAAACCTAAACCCTGAGCTCTTAACCCCCAAATCCTGGACCTCGAGCCTGACCCAGCAAACTCCCTAGACTCTGAACAATACACCCCAAGCCCTAAACCCTAAACCCCTAAACCCTTCTGCAGATCGAAATGAGGCCCTTAAAACAAAAAAACTAAACCCTGAACCCCTAAACCCTTAAACCCTAAATCCAAACCTAAGCCCAAAGAACCCAAAACCCTTGTTGTGTTGCATGGCCCGAGCTTCACTGCTCCATGGCTCTGCTACCTGCACCGCCGGTGCCATGGGCTGCACTCTTTCGGGGTGTTTCAGGATTTTAGGTGTTTTAGGGTTTCGGGGTGTTGAGGGTTTAGGGTTCAGGGTCGAAGATTCAAGGCCAAGTTTTGACATTTCAGCTGCGCGAGGGCTTCCGTAAGCCGGCTCATGGCTGCTAGGGTGGTTTAGGGCTCAAGCTTTAAGGGTTTATGGGTTTTCCTAGGGCTCGCGGCTCATATGGGAGGTTCACGGGCCCCCCAGTAGATCTTCCTGTGTTGCGGGTCTCGTCTTCGGAGGTCTACATTTGAACTCATAACTTGGAAGGGGCCCCCACCCTGTAATAGTGACTATAAGGATTATATTGGGGCCCTATTATGTTCCTATTCTACCACTGTTACAGGGTCGGGGCCCCTTCTCACTCATAACTTGAACTCAAAGCTCTAAAGCTTAGAGCCTGAGCCCTGACAAAAGGGGTTGACCGGGACCGAGGATGAGGAGAAGGGAGAGCGGGGGCTGAGGGCTTAGGGGTCAGGGGAAGGAATAGAAAATAAAGGACCCCAATATAGTACCCCAAATAGTAGGATCCTTGTTATAAGGATCCAGACTAAGGTAGCCCTAATTATCGGAAGCTCCCATATCCGCAGCTGATTTGGCTTTGCACTATTGCTGTGGTTGTTGGTGCATCTGTCCAGGTGCTGGCATTGGAGTCGCCGCCAGGAGCACAGCATGCCACGAGGCAATGTTCCGTCACGTCGGTCTGATTTCTAGGATGCCCAGTAGTACCCTTATTCCCTTTTTGTAGTCCTAGGTTCCTTATAAAGTTACCCAATGCCAAAACTGGAGCCCTTTTTATTCCTAGGTTACTGGGCATCCTAGCGTGTGCAAGCCGAGCCCGAGAGCTGCCGTTGTTGGATGATGAAGAGGTGCCCGCTTGTTCTTGTTCCTCACAGCGAATGTGAATTTGTGATAAGAGTAGCGGGCCTAACCCTTAGTAGCAGTGTCTCCCATAATATGGGAGTTTCCTAATCTTCGGAAACTCCCATATGCAGTCGGTTTAAGATTCTCTAGTGACGGTTTTTGGGTAGGCAGCCCAGTACCCTTTCAACCCTTAAAGGCCTTGTGACTCCGAAATTTTTCGGAAATTCCCATATTCTTTATCGAAATGACTAGGACCCAGAGTAGGCCCTTATTCCCTTTTTAGGGTTCAGGTCCGCTTATAAGTCCCCTTTAACCCAAAAAGGGCACCCTTTTTATTCCCAGGCTACTCTTAGGTCTAGATGAAAGAGCTTAAACAAACCCCAAGACTAAGACTCCGTTCAAACTACGCAGGCCCGATTTTTTCGAAAAACCGAAACCCCAAAGCGCTAAGAAAACGTCACCCCCAAAGCCCTGACCCCCCAAAACCTTAAAACCGTAATCACCGAAAAAGCCTTAAGGGCCAGACCCTCTCTAAACCCCACATCCTCAACCCCAAACACCCAGAACTCAGCAGTTTAGGGGTTTACCCTATACCGCAAAGCCCAAACCCCAAGGGTCCAAAGGACCCAATAATTAGGTACTCGGTTTTAGGATAGTAGATATGTAGGTTAGGATTTTGGAGAGTATGTGATTATTAGATACTTGGACCCGTTTCGGAGTTACCCAAAACGGAAAAAGATACCCTTATAGTACCCTTTAAAGGAACCCTGAAAGACTTTTTAGTACCCTTATAGTACCCTAAGGCCCTAAGCTCTCTGCAGTTCGAGCTCCGGCCGCGGCTTGGGCTGGCGGGAAGCCGCCGGCGCCACGCTGTCCACGGCCCTCGGTGCCAGGCTGGGGTTCTGGGGTTTAGGGTTTAGGGTTTAGGGTTTTGGGGTTTCAGGGTTTAGGGTGTGCCAGGTAGTGGTTTTGGCTGGAGGCGATACAATAGGGTCTGGGGATCAATCTATCTCTCTCTCTCTCTCTCTGTCTCTCTGTCTCTCTGTCTCTCTGTCTCTCTGTCTCTCTGTCTCTCTGTGTCTCTGTCTCTCTGTCTCTCTGTCTCTCTGTCTCTCTGTCTCTCTGTCTCTCTGTCTCTCTGTCTCTCTGTCTCTCTGTCTCTCTGTCTCTCTCTCTCTCTCTCTCTCTCTCTCTCTCTCTCTCTCTTATGTCTGCACCTATATCTGTATGTATATCTGTGTTCACATCATCTACATCTGTTTCTCAATCCATGTCTATATCCCTGTCTGTATCTATAATTATATCTGTTTCTACACCTATGTCCTATATGCACATATCTGTATGTTTGCGTGTACTGTTCTTTACGCTCTGTTCATATTAATCAAACACGATGATTGACACTAAGATTACGTATTATTAAGATACAATACTATATGTAATACAGTCGTAAAAGGAAGGGACTATGGAGTCACCAGGCTTCGTGAGTTTAGTCGCCGTCCGTGTCGTCGGTGTCGTCGTCATCTTTGTCGCCCTCCTCCTCGTGGTCCCTCTCTTCTCCTCCTCCTCCTCGTAGCCTTATTGTCACCGTCAGCTCAACTAAGGGGCACGTATGCACGTACAGGTACCCCTCATGCTCAGAAACCTTTTTTTGTCAGCTGAAGCCCGTGCCCTTCCACGGCTTTTGAAGTCGTACTCCAGACTCGAAGCCCATGCATGGGTACTTTACTTTCGAGATCCTCATGTTCAACTTTACAATAAGGCTTTGTAACATGAGCCCCACGAGCCCTAAGCCCTAGACTTTTACGCATTTACTGTCGTGTTCATAGTTTCTTGCCCTGTCAGTCTCGGCCGCGCCTTCAGCCGGCGCGTCGCCAGCCATGTGCCCTCACGTTCAAGGCAGCAGGTGATACTATAGCAGTACCCTTCTGGGTGTTTCTAAATTCAGGGGTTTTATCGGGTTTTGTGGGACCAAGAAGATTTGTTTTAGGGTTCCGACTATTCTGATGCGATGGGCTGGGTTCTGAATGTATTCATTCTACAGCTCAGGTTAGGGGTTTAAAAGTAGCAGGGAATCAGGCTTCAGGGAGCTTCCGGGATTTAGGGTTTAGGGTTCACACAGGTCTTTGGGTTGAGGGGTAGCCACAGAGGTTTGGGCTTTTGGGTGCCAGGGGGCAGTGATGTGCAGGTGTGTTTCTAGCCGAATTCAGATCCAACACCGGTCTCGCTTTGCGCTGTGACAAAGTTCCGTGAATCTCTAGTTTTCTTGGAGGTCGGCATCGGGACTGAAATTCTGGTCGTGGGTGTTTCTACTGCTGTCATTGTTGTGGCTGTTATATGCACTGGCAGTGTCAACAGTAAGATTCTTCCACTTGTTCTTGTTGCTCTGGTGTTGGTTGTGTCTGTCACTACGGTGACCAGCATTTCGTCTACGGTTTTTGTCGTGGTTATTGCTCGTGGACACTGCCGTCCCCGTTCTTGCACAGGTATGCCTATTGTCAAATTATGATGTTATTGTCGTGTTGTTGCTATGGCTCTTCTAACTGATGTTACCATGTGTTATCGCACTATCGTTCTCAACCGTTGTAGCTCTTGATCGGGTCTCTTTCCAGTAACTCAGTTATCATTTCTGCTTTGAGGGTTGCGATTGCTGAATGCATCTTGCGAATGCTGCCCTGTTATCTTGAATTTTAGTATATTCCTGCCCGTACCTTTGTGTCTTTTCCGGTTACTACTGGTGTTAATGTCGTTGCCATCTGTTAAAATACTTTGGAGGTCACGGACCCTAACACCTAAACCCTACGTGGGACTTATTCTGGACCCGAAGAGAGGACTCTTTGTTCCGGGGCCCTGAGTAACAGACAGAGACCCTTGAGCTTGAAGATGCAGATTCGGGGCTAGATTTGGGGTGTAGGGTTTAGTGTTTTTAGGGTTTGGGATTTAGGGTTTAGCAAAAGTAGAAGGGGACCACCAGATGGTGCACTGATACAGGGGCCGTGAAATTCAGAACTGGGCACATGATGCAGTATAAGGATAGTCAGGATTCCGAAAAGTACTATTTGGCAACGTTGCTGTGCCTAAAAGCCCATAACCCTCTCGCGCCTCCTGCCAAAACCCTACACCCTAATACCTAAACCTAAACCCTCTAAACCCTATGCCCTCATAAGTTGGGTACGGTCTTCACTCAGTAATGCTTGATTAATACTCACAATATAGATATATCAGGACCTTAGTAGTAGCCCTACTATAGACTCTTACTGTATGGGGGCAGTACCAGACCCTAGGGATCCATGTATTCATATAGTATATACATTGGCCTTAATGTAGTCCCTATCAAGGTAGTTTGGGGCCCATGTATCTCTGTATGGGTACATGGACCCTTAGGGAGAAAAAACCCATAAGTGTCTCGTCTCTGGCCAGACAGGCCTTTGATCCTTCGTGAAGCCGAGCCTCTCGGACCGGCGCGGGGCAAGGTGGGGCCACCGCTGTCAGTCGGGGAGCACATCAAAGAAGGACCCACATACATGATTGCATATATATATATATATCTATATATATATATATATATATCATACTGTAGTAGAGTATAGTACAGCGTAGAATAGTATAGTATAGTACAGCATAGCTTAGTAATTGACCTAGTATATTTTTAAGCATGAGATTCTTCAGTTCATGGGCCTTTCGGTGGCTGGGCCCCGGTACAAGCTGCAATCATTACAGAAAGAGCTACTTCGACGACGACTGCAACTCCTTGCGCGAATGCTGATAGAAGCATGAGAGTCGTTCATGATACTGGTAACAGCTCTGCTGCTGATACCACAACCACTAGCAACAGCCGCAACCATGCTTCATCATATCTATGATGCCATCCGCGGGAAGGGCTGCACCAACGACTAAAGCCCTTGTTGAATCCTAAACACCAGACCTTCATGCCAGACCCCAAATTCCTCAACCCTACCCTGAGATCTACCCCGAAATCTAACCCCCCTCACCCTCACTCTAAACTCTAAACCCTACACCTTAAGCCCTAAACCCTAAAGCCCCCCCACCCCCCACACCCCCGGCAAAAGGTGGTGGTGCCCATGCGGCGCCAGGGCGTCGTGCGGCCAAAGAAGCCGGTCAAGCAGGAAGACGAGGAGGAAGAAGAGGAGAGCTTTGTGCTTCCTTTATCCTGATAGGGCCATAGGGTCCCTTTTAAAAGGCTCTATAGGGTATCTATAAGGGTATAGGGTTCAGGGTTTTTCTTACCTTTGGTTAGGGGGGAATGGAGGAATGGGGTAGAACTATAACTACCATTACTACCATTCTTCCATTCCCTACTAACCCAAGGTACGCTATGAGGGATGAGAGTACTGGGGTAGGGACTGTACGTTACATAGCGGGTTCCTTCATACGGGATCAGACGAGGGAGGAAGAAGAGGAGAGCTCTGGGTGTCCTTAAAGCGATTAACGCTCCTTCATGTGAGGTCGGGTGAGTACCAGGATAGGGGTTTAATACGTTTCATTTAAGGGTTCCTTTATGCGGAATAAGACGGATAAGGGTACCAGGTTGGGGTTTCACACGCTTATAGGTGTTGTCCGGGACAATGTCAATGTCGCAGTGAGAGCAGTTTATGTTAAGGGTCTCAGTGTCGTAGGAAGTGCAGACTTGTAGGGGCGAGAGGAAGAGTGTTTCGATTTCCATGCGCTAAGGATTTACAGGTTTCGGATTTAAGTTTCGGGTTCAGCGTTGCGGTCCCAGTCCGAGGAACAAGGATGCCTAGTAGAACCCTTATTCCCTTTTCGTAGTCCTGGGTTCCTTATAAAGTTACCCAATACCAAAAAGGGAGCCCTTTTTATTCCTAGGTTACTGCGCATCCTAGGGAACTGTTGCTGCCGGCAGGTTGCTGCAAGAGAGGCTTGGAACCGTAAAGCCTCAGCCCCTGATAAATGCGCAAACTCAGTGGAGTCTGTCGAGCAGTCCTTGATGCGAGTCCCAAAGCTTGTGGAACCTTGAACCCTCAACTCGAAACCCCAAACCCTAAGCCCAAACCCTAAACCCTAAACCCTAAACTTAAACCCTAGACGACTCTTCGGGTTGCGCAGGATGTGATCAAAACCTGGGCCAGCCAGGTGCGGTTCGGAGCTTCCAAAATCCCTTAGGGAATAGACCTCACATTGACATGATTAAGGTATCTTCCTTAAGAAAATCAGGTATAGACCCTAAACCATGGTAGGATCCCTGGTATGCAGGGTTTAGGGTTTAGCGTTTAGGGTCTCAGCATGACATGAGTTACAGTAAAAGCCAGAAAGTTGGAACATCGTTATCCTTATGCCCTTAAGTCCTTAGGAAGTAGCACTCAGAGTGCCCGTAACAGGGTTCACATCACAGAAACCCATACCGTAAAGCCTAAATTCCCAAACTGAAAATTCTTAAACTGTTTCCTAAACCCTAAATTCCTAAATCCGAAATCCTTAGTACCCTCAACCCTAAATCCTACACCCTAAATCCCCAACCTTCCAAGCCGCTTGAGGCTGAGGCAGAGGGCAGGCAGCGCTGCGACGCCCTCTGCCTCGCAGATGTCAGGGGCCTCGGAGGGAGTTTGGAGGGTTCGGAGGGTTTAGGAGTTTACCTAAACCCTAAACCCTAAACCCTAGGTTTACGTAGGGGTTCAGGGGTTTAGGGCTTAGGGGCCTCGGGGGGAGCTTGGAGGGTGTTTGGGGTTTAGGAGTTTAGGTTAAGGGGTTTAGGAGTTTAGAGGTTTAGGGTTTAGGGGTTCAGGGGTTTAGGGTTTAGGGGTTTACGGTTCAAGGCGTAGGGTTCAGGGTTTATTTACAGATCTTGTCACTTGAATGCTGCTGCGCAAGCTACATATGTTATCACTTAAAGAAGCTCAGGAAATGGAACTACAACGAAGTACATATGATGTGCGTGTATTTAGCATGTACAGCTCTATTGTATATAGAACGTATACCCTTTCGGGTTTATCACTTATGAGCAATCTTGATACGCCCCTGATAACACCCTAGTCAACCTTCAAGAATGGCTAAGCCCTCAACCCTAGAACATTAAAGGGAAACCCTAAACCCATAACTCAAAACCAAATAACCCGGACCCATGACCTACACTTTACACGTTGACTGACATGGTACTGTGTGGCAAGGATTTGGACCTGGAGCGGATCTGCTCTGCGTGGGCAGCCGCAGCTGAGCAAGGCAATCTGCACCCGAAAGCCCCAAAGCCATGAATCTGGTTGAGTGTTTAGTGTTTAGGGATCTTAAAGCATATATAAGTCTCAAACACAACCGGGTATCTGGGGTTCGGAACCTTTATCCAACTTAGGGGTCTTAATGGATTAGAGTAGTTTTTGTTTGTTGGGAGGCGGGGGGGGGGGGGGCGGGGTTAGTGTTAAACAAACCCTAAACCCTAAACCCTAAAACCCTAAACCCTAAACCCTAAACCCTAAAACCCTAAAACCCTAAACCCTAAAACCCTAAACCCTGAACCCCTAAACCGTGCTCGCGAAATTATTCAACCCTTCAACTCTGGGACCGGCACCCCCATGCCCGCCACCCCAGAAGCAGGTACGGTGCCACCCCAGAAGGGATCGATCCTACAAGGGTTCTTTAAAAGGGCTCCTACAAGGGATCCTTGGTTTTAGGATTTAGGGTGTAGGATTCAGGATTTAGGGTTTGGGATTCAGGAATTAGGGTTGACCCCAAGGTTCCAAGTACCTAATAATCATATACTCTCCAAAATAGTAGCCTACAGAACTACTATCCTAAAACAGAGTACCTAATTATTGGGTCCTTTGGACCCTTGGGGTTAAAACGAACCCATAAGGGATCCCTGGGAGGTACGGTGCCACCGGGCAAGGCGAGGCGGCTTTCCTCCGACGTGTGCGTGATGGAGCTGGAGGAGAGCAATACATCGGATTTGGATCGAGTTTTCATGGGTTCGGTGTTTAGGGCTAGGGTTTAAGAGGGTTGAGGGTTTAGGGTTTAAGAGGGTTTAGGGTTTAAGGTTTAAGAGGGTTGAGGGTTTAGGGCTTAAGAGGGTTTAGGGGTACAGTAGAAGCCCAAAAGTTGGAAACCTCGTAGCCGCAACCCTTAAGAGCAATATAGGCAATCCCAGCACTATTTGGCCCTACTCCGGTTTCCAACTTTATGGGGTTTACTGTATGGGGTTGCGCGAGCTGTCCATCGGTTTTGGTTGGTAGTTCGGGCTGTGTTTTTGGGGTTCGTATGGCCAGGAATGTATAGCCCAGCATGTTGTTCGAAGGCTGGGAAAGCACGAGACAGGGAAGGCCCTACGAGCCACACGAGTTCTTTAGTGTTCAAGTTTTAGGGTTCAGGATTTCGGTTTTGGGATGCTTTAGGGTTCGCGTCGCCCCACTGCATGTAGCAGTTTGGATCCTGGGCCCCCGGAGCCTCTAACTTTTGAAAAAGAACCTTTGGGTTTAGGGCTTAGGGTTTAGGGTTTAGGGCTTCGGGTTGAGGGTTTACGGCTTAGGGTTTGGGGCTTAGGGTTTAGGGCTTCGGGTTTAGGGTTTACGGCTTAGGGTTTAGGGCTTAGCTAGGATGCCCAGTAGTACCCTTAGTCCCTTTTTGTAGTCCTAGGTTCCTTATAATCTTACCCAATACCAGAAAGGGAGCCCTTTCGATTCCTAGGTTGCTCTTTAGGCTCCTAAACCCTAAGCCCCAAGCCCCCTATAGATCCCTTAAAGGAGCCCCTGAAGTACCCTTCAAAGGCATCATAGGAACCGATAAATGCCTCACCCTTTTATACCAACCTGATGGCCGGTTTAGAGTTTAGGGTATGGGGTTTAGAGTTTAGGGTTTCGGGTTTTAGGGTTTTAGGGTGTAGGTTTTCGGGTTTAGGGTGCAGGGGTTTTGCAATGGAATTTCTCAGACTCTCCGTGGGATTGCTTGTCGCACCTTGACCAAAGGTATTTAGCAAGCTACCTTAAAACAGCAAAGGGATCCGTCGTCATCCGTCGATAATATCTTACGGGATATTCCTTGTACAAAAGCTTTGAGAAAGCTTCTTGGAACCGTGCACCCTAAACCCTAAACCCTATAAGTTGTAGAAGCCATGATCAGCGGTACATTTTGAGGGATAAGTCCCCTGAGTCCCAGGCACTCCGAACCCTCCATCTGAATCCCAAAGGGCCCTAAATCCCAAACCCTAAACGCCTAAGCCATGAACCTAAGACCTAGACCCTAAAAGCCTTACAAGCCCCTTACTGTCTGGGCCCCTGAGGACGGCCGACTCTGCTTCTTCTTCGGCTTTGGCTGCGCAGTCTGTGCCATGCCAAGTAGCAGTTTTTCAGGGTGTCTTTTGGTGAGGGGGATTTCGGGATTTGAGGGTTCCTGTGTAGCGTTGTGGTTTTAGAATTTTCAGTGTCTGGTGTGGGTTTAGATTCGGATTTGGATTTACGGTTTGGGCATATGGGGCTTCGTGTTTCGTGAAAAGCGTTTAATGT
This sequence comes from Symbiodinium sp. CCMP2592, assembly GCA_905221615.1. Taxonomy (NCBI): domain Eukaryota; class Dinophyceae; order Suessiales; family Symbiodiniaceae; genus Symbiodinium; species Symbiodinium sp. CCMP2592. Next base: position 714,893 of record CAJNDT010000302.1, on the reverse strand, counting down.
AGGCAGGGTTTACTTTCTAGGCTTCCAGTAGGGCTACTAGTCCGGTGTGCGGTCTTTTGGGTGGGTTGTAAGCCCAGTTGAGACGCGCATCAGTACGAAACCTCGAGGAGACGTCTGGCTGAAGATATTTGCTTGGGCTCAGCAGGGCAGGTAGAGCCAGTCAAGCAGGCGTGGGAGAAGCTTTCGAGCCATGAAGTGCTCCACGGAAGTGATCGGGATATTACTGATGCTGGCTTCCGGAGTTTCGGTGACCTCTCAGATGGCCATCAGCAAGATGATTCAAGAAATGCAGTGGCCATATTGGTATGTCTTGGCATCCTGCTGCTTGATGGCCGGCGTAGTGAATGCGCTGCATGTGTGGTGGCAGGGCATCGCGTGCCCCCAGCGAAAGGACATCAAGTGGGTACTGGCACGAGCCGTCTTCGAAAACTTCCACTGGATTGGCGCCATGCTCTCAGTCATTGTTGGAGCAGCCCCAGGCGATGTGGCTGCGCTTACCAGCATTGATATCATTGCAGCAGCACTATTGGGCTTAGTCTTCCTGGGAGAAAGGGTCAGCATTCTCCATCTCTGTGCCTTGATCCTGTCAGTTGCCGGAGTATCTTGGTCACCCAGTAGTATACGCTTTCTTCTTTCTGAAGTTTTTTGGTCTCCTTCTTCAAAGTTGAAAACTAGTGAAAACGATATTCTTATGATTTTTATATGGTTTAGGGTTTATTTATGCTTATGACTTATATATGGTTTAGGGTTTATTCTTATGATTTAGGGTTTAGGGCTCACGGTTGACTTGGGATCGAAGGCACTCTGCATCTCACAGCCGCAGTTTCTCTTCGGAAACATCGAGGGAGCCGGTGAGTCTCCCGCAGGCTACTGCATTGCCCTCCTCTCCGGCTGCTTTCAGGCCTGCTCTTTTGTTCCTGGGCTCTTCTTCTGGAAACCCTAAACCCCTAAACCCCTAAACCTTTAAACCCTTAAACCCTAAACCCTAAACGTGATTCTCATGTTACTACAGTCAGGAATGCATATTCTGTACTATATACCCCTCGCATGATAGCTGATTTTGAGATTCCTTCGCAAACTATTCCAGCATCTTCCTGGCAATTCCTTACAAGACCCATACAATGCCCCTATAGAACCCAGGTTTGTGCGCGGAAGTCGGCCCACATCCCCGTGTCGCTACTCTCGCTGGTTTCGCTGCTCTTGTCGGTGCCAGCAGCCTTGCTGGTTCCCCTCTTCCAGCGTCTGGACCCTTCTTGGTATATCTGTGAATGGAGTTTCCGGTTTGGTGTTTTGTTATTTTAGCGGGGGCACATGTCTTTTATTAGGAGAGCAAGTCTTGTTAATCCTGGGATAGTATATGCATTTTTGTAGTCGTGGATGGTGTGCTGGAGGGGCCTCCAAGAACAGCCCAGCGGGGTTACTATACGAGCAATGTGCGTGTCTTTCTATCATATCTTGACTGTCGTACCCCAGCCCCCCAAGACTGTAGCATAGAAGCTTCAACAACAATAAGTACCAGCAGTATTACTCAGGGTTCCTCATTGTGGTCAAACTGTGAAACGTACCCAACGCCCTATTCGAATTATATGGCCCCTATATCCCGAAGAAGCCTCATGGACTTGTAGCAATCCTTGCAGGAACCCAGAAAGTCATGAGGCCCTTCGGCGACCAAGATCCAGGCTTGGGTTTCTAACACCCTATATAACACATGTGGGTGGTTGTCAAAATTTTGGTCCCTTTGTGGGTGCCCTAAATAATAGGTGCCGTATTATATTAAGGACCCAAAAAGGGACCACCCGCATGTAAAGAATCCTGCAAACCCCGTAGCGCACGCCATGAAATCGTTTTACACGCCGATCAAGCAATCCACTATATGGGTAGTTCCCCAATCTAGGGTTCCCGGTTAGGGTCCTTTTCTAAGGGTCCCGTACTATATGGGGGATCCAAAAGCAGAGACCCTAATTTAGAGGACTACCCATATGCAAGATCTCAACTCCTTTGGGACCTAAGCCCTCAACAACACGAACAAAAAACATCACACCTTCCTTGACATGAGGCGTTTTGTTGGGCCGAAATCCTGAACCTAACGACCCCAAACCGTCTGTAAAACATTCCCAGGCATGAACACAGCTCCTTCGGGGTTGTGGTGGAAAGACCGTGGCAAGCTATTGGGCTTCTCCTTACTCTGACTGTCTGGATCTCCATCTCGATCTTGCTTCTGGGTTGAAAATTCAGTGTATTCGGGATTGCACAGTTTAGGGTGTTGGCTGCGGTGTTTAGGGTAAAGGGTTTAAGTCGGTTTAAGGTTTCGGACATCGTTTAGAGTGTAATCTGTAGGGTTTAGGGCTTTAACAGGATTTAGTTGCGGGTTGCACAACGGCTTTATTGGTGTATATAAGCTAGTTGAACGGTTGTATGAGGGCGTTGAAAGGGTTTGTAGTGGTTTATCAGGGTCTAGAAAGGTTTCATAAGTTGCTACAGCGGTGCTACCAGGGTCTTTGATTTACAGAGGCTTGCTCAGGGGGTTTTGAGAGGGTATGGAGCCTAATTCAAGTTGCTTCAATAGGTTTATACAGTGTAAATTATATGCTTTCCTGATGGTGACCCTATGCAAGTTCAAATCCTGAAAACTCCCCAGAAGTGTTTAAGCCTCGCAGTAAGTCACCACCGCCCTGAAACCCGCGTCGTGGTACAAAGGCAGTAGTGCGCCAGCCCTGAACTCAGACCATTGCAAAACTCTTACATAAGACCCTAGCAGCACCCTAAACCCTAAATCCAAAAGCCTTGTCAGGGCGTACCCGGTCTAAACACCTAATATGGCAGCGTCAATAACCACCTATATTATCCCTGAGGGCTCCTCGGCGCTATAGTATGCTAAATTATCATATATGTTCTATTTCTTAGGGTCCTTCACCTCAAAACCTTATTCGTCCTATTCTAACTATTTCAAGGCCCCTGTATTAGGATCAGTTCCCCGAGGCTTCCCGCGGCAGGGGCGACAAGATGTCCGGCAGCGGTCAGCGCGACCGTCTTCACGTCGGCAAGCATGATCACCGGTTGCTGGACGGCCTTTTTAAGGACTTTCTGGTTTTTGGTGTTGATGCGCCTTTCATGAGCGTGTTGTGGGGTTTAGGGCTTCATGAATAGTAGTTTGCTGCCGTGTTTATCTGCACACTTCTGGGGATTGCGTGACCCCCTTCAGACCCGAAAGATTTCAGATTGGTTGGCTTATAAACTGAGCAACTCAGGCTATTTGGCGCAGACGGTCCTGTTCCACAATGCCCCCAAACCCCTGAAACTTGTCGGCGCCTTTTGCATGCTTTGCAGCGTCGTGCTGATGGCCATCCGCTGCCAAGTGAAGGAATCCGAGGAGCCGTCCTGTGCAGAGAGCGTGTCACTGTGCTCCGAAGAACGAGCTTTTGCTACGTCTTTTCTGATGTCGCATCCTTAGAGAAATCTAACTAAAAGGGCCTAAATAATAGCCAATACTATTAATTTTGGGGGGTTCCTTATTATGATTTCTGCTTGGCTATTTCAGAAGCAAGGTCAGAGACTCCAAAATCCGTGAATCTTTAATTGAAGAATATGCTTTAAATCATATTAGGGATCCTAGTACAATTTAAGGCATATATTCCGTAATTAAGGGATATTTGAGTCTCTGGGAGGTCAGAAGCAGCTACGGCCGCAGAGGATGACGAGAACCTGAGCCTGGGATCTTTCGTGGCCTCCGAGGTTTCTTTCACTTCGAGCTCCAGTCGCCTGCGGAGGCGCCTCTCTTGGGTTTGGGGGTTAGAGGGGTTTTAGGGTTCAGGGTTTAGGGGTTTAGGGTTTAGGGGTTTAGGATTTAGGGTTTAGGGGTTTAGGCTTCAGGGTTTAGGGGTTTAGGGTTCAGGGTTTAGGGGCTTAGGGGCTTAGAGGTTTAGAGGTTTAGGGGTTTAGGCTCTCTGACTGTCGCTTTCGGAGGCGCGCGAGCTCCTTCAAGGCCTCCAAGCCCCTGGCACAGCGCTTCGGAGCCTGCCTGCCCATCGCAGCCAGCTCTGCTTGAAGCTCTTTGTACATGCGGGAGTTTCCGAAAATCAGGGGGTAATTACCCTGTTTTGGGGTCCTTAGAGTAGGGATCCTACTATTTAGGGTATTATATCAGGGTACCCAGTTTTCCGAAACTCCCATGCCGCTTCAGAGCAGGGCGGCTATGTACAGCGTCACTTTTGCTACATGGGTGGTTGTCAAAATTATGGTCCCTTTTTTGGGCATAAATCCTAAATCCTAAATCCTAAACCCTTAACCCTTAACCCTTAACCCTAAATCCTAAACCCTAAATCCTAAACCCTAAACCCTAGACCCTAATAAACCCTAAACCCTACCCTACATATTAGGTGCCGTATTATATTAAGGACCCAAAGCGGGACCCTATGACAACCACCCACATGAAAGAGCTAAGCCATGGGCTTACAAAGATCGCCCAGCTGCCCTTCGGGTATAGGGTTTAGGGTTTAGGGTTTAGGGTTTAGGGTATAGGGTTTAGGGTTTAGGGTTTAGGGTTTAGGGTTTAGGGTTTAGGGTTTAGGGTTTAGGGTATAGGGTTTAGGGTTTAGGGTTTAGGGAAACCCTATACTAAACTCTGAATACTTCCGTCATGAGTTAGTGCCCCACTCACTGGACATCTTCCGGAGCTGTACTGTAGCACACTACTGTTGTGCATAGCACACAGGTTCATGAGAGCTGACAACATGACACGAACATGTACAACAGAGAGGCTCATAAATACACTTTTTGGAAACGATTGGAGCATTCTGGAGCTTTCTGAATTGTTGAGATAACCAGGTTGTGGAAACTGTGTTGTCTTCAGGTCCAAATCTTGTTGAATATTTACAGTATCCAAGTAACATTCGTAAACATCTTGTTATCTGTTCATGTTATTCAAGACTAATCGATATGTAAAAGTTGTTCGTTGATGTTTGGCTAGCGCATGAGCGGCACCCAGCCCATGTCTAGGTAGACTATAGTGGGCAGTGCGCAAACATACAGCTTTTCATCTAATGCATATCCAAGAAGTGTTCATCTACAGCACATAAGCTACTTGCGCAGAACTGTTTTCATGCGAATTAATGTGCACGTAGCACTTGAGTGGTTTTCAAGCGTTGTTTGAGTATTATTTTCTTTGCACCAGATTGAATGATCAACACTGATGAATCTGGAAATTGATGGGTGGCTGTAATATGGGTTTAGATAATCACGCAAGATGTAGTAGCTATGCACTAACACAATCTTCGATTTGCAGGTTCATTAGCGAAGAATCATTATATTTCGTTTACATAGCACGAGTTTCGTATGCATGGCATATGGTCTGAATATGTACTCCATTGTACTCCTTTAGGGTCCATGTAGCCAAATAGTATATACTTGGGCCCCAATGTACCTATATAGGCACTTTAGGACTATTTGGGTACATGGACCCTGAGGATACTGACTTGTTTAGCCCTGAGCCTCACACACCGAACCCCCAAACTCTAACCTTGTATAGCGATCTGCGGGGACTCAACGATCCTTCTGTTCTTCATCACTCAGCCTTCTAAAAGGGTTTAGGGTTTAGGGTTCAGGTGCCCCCAACCGTAAGCCGTCAGCCGCAACCAAATCTGCCTTTATCGAGGTTGGGGCCTGGACAGGAACGAGGTGCGCCGGCTCCGGCGTCTGGTTCGCCGGTCGGTGGGCCAAGAGCTCAGCTGTTTCAATCAAGAAGCCTAGGGCTTGGGATCTAAGATCCCCAATACCCAACCTGTAAACTTTTTGGTTTCTTATAGTTTAGTAGGAATCGGCAAGTTTAACCTTCTATTTCTGTGGCTTATATTGGGGGAGTAAGGGATGTAGGGGAAACCATAGCTGGGGAAAGAAGTTCAGAAAGACGGAGCAACAGCCGAAAAAGTCGTGCTTTTGGCCTTTTCCCTGCTAAGCTGTGGAAGGGTTGCAGCGATGCCGAAGGCAGTGTGTCTTCCGAGATACCTCCGAGCGAAGGGCTGAAGGCCTCAAGGCCATGCCTTGCAACACCACAGTCGCTAAGCATTTCCTCCTGATGAAGCTAAGTTGGGGACAGGTAAGGTTTTGTTTTTCGGCTTCGAAGCCAGTGGAGGTTGGCTGTTCTAAGCCGGATCTATGTGCCGGCTATGTTTCGTGTCTCAAACCAGTGTTAGTTCTCGTCGGGCTAGGGACCCTACAACAAGCAGAATAAGTAGGGTTTGGTGGGTTAAGATAGGGACCATGATGCGGATTGCTAGAGTTGCTAACAGGTGGTGTGCAGGGATTTTCGGAGGATTTCTGTGAGGATTTCGTCTTTCTCGCAGAACATGTTCTATTGCTGCGTTTATGCATTGGATAAGAGCCGGCGGACAGCAGTTCCAAGCGAAGTTCCATGTTTTTCAACCTCTTGGTCTTATGGTTTGCTGCTGTTTAAGACTGAAAAGCATAGTGCGGAAGTGCGGAACGAGCCATCTGTTGCAACTGAAAAGGCCTGAACGGCTGTCCAGCTTATCTTCTAGATGTTTCGGGTCTGGGGTCATGAACGGCCGAAGGGCAGCATCGTGCCCGGAGACCCTGCTTTTCTGCAGTGCTGTATACGCCCAAACCAGGCTAAACCACTTCTTACAATTTGTCATGCTTGCCGCCTCCGAACTGACTGCCAGGGCGGGGCGGAAATCTTCCAGTGCAAAGCTAGCTGGGTGTTTGAAGCTGCAAACATTAGAGATCCTGCACGAGATGTCTCTGGCAGTCGGGGCCGCGTTTGTCTTGTCAAGCTGCAGGTGAAACCCTTCCTCCAGAGGACGGCAGGATTTACGCATCGTTCCGCTAAGGGTTTGGCTTTCTGGGGGTTTGATGTCGGCATCCGAACAAATGTACAGTCCTTCATATGCATGCACTGTACTATACATTACTTTACACATCCCTGCTCTTTTTGCTGAAGCCCCCTTGTTTTGGCTTCCAGCCTGGAAGGCTTACCCCTTTAGGGCGTGCAGCAAGAGCGTTCTCACAGCTCTCTTCGGCTCCTCCGAAACGACGGCAGAATCCCAACTCCGTAAACCGTATACCCAATGCAAAACCCTGATCATGACCTCAAGTATCGGGCCTTGCTAGAGCCTGTAATGTACCCCATTTCGGGCGTTTATTCGGAATAAACGTTTTCGTTGTCAGGTTCCGTGCTAACTGCAACTTCACACTCTAAGGCGTAACCCCCCCCCCCAAAGTCCCACAACAACCGAGCCCACTAGCCCCAAACCCTTGAAGTGGTCGCAGTGCGGGAGGATGTGGAGGCAGACAGCATGACGTACACAATGCAGGACATTGCAGAGCAGGCCCTGGACAGAGGATTTTAGTAGAAGGGCCTTTGCGGGGTTATAGGGTTTGAGAATAGGGTCCCTTTTAAGGGGCAGTGTCGTGTAGGGTTCTATATTCGGGTCTTCTTCAAGGTGTAGTATAGGGTGTTATACTATGGTCCCTTTAAGGGGTAGTCTAGGCTTCTGAAATCGGGTCCCCTTTCAGGGCTGGTGTAGGGTTCTGTATTAGGGTACCCTTTAAGGGGTAGTATATGATTTTGTACTAGGGTCCCCTTCAAGGGGAAGTGTTGGGTTCTATATTGGGGTCCCCTTTACCCCTTTAAGGGGTAGCATAGGATTCTATATTAGGGTTCCGTTAAAGGGATGGTGTAGGGTTCTTTTTAGGCTGCCATGTAACAGAATAGTAGTTGGTTTTATATTAGGGTCTCCTTCAAGGGGTAGTATAGGGTTCTGCATTAGGGTCCCCTTTGTATAGGGTTCTGTATTAGGGTCCTGTTTAAGGGTGGTTTCGGGCGGGTGTTGGGTTTAGGCTTGTTTTTCGGGCTTATGGGTTCTTCTCGGAGGACCAGGCGATTTGGCAACTCTCTGTCGCACAAGTATCCTCACCTTAACCCCACGTAACCTACCTTTTTAAGGACTTATATAAAGAAATCATTTCAGGGAACCCTAAAAAGGTAGGTTCCTTAGGGTCCAGGTAGGGCTTATATGGGCTTTAGGGTTTTGGGTTTAAGAGATTTCCGTGGTGGTCCCGTGTTGTTTGGACTCCGGTAGTTTGTGGAATATACCTTGTGGGGTCTTGGGTAAACCAACAGGCAATTCATGCAAACCTGTATAGGCAGCTGCGGGCCACTTTATTGTAATTACCTAGTTCGTGAGTCTTGCGACCCGAAGCTAAATGTCGTGTGGGAGCCATCGCAATTCGTGGGACTCTTCCATGACAGTGGCTAGCCCTGGCACTTATGCAGGGTCGACTAGCTGGCAAAATCATCTGCCAGCACCCCCTCATGGCCACAGTTACTTTCTTGCACCTTTCTGCAGTGTACTTGTGGCCCTACTTTGTACCCGACACCTGAAATTATATACCCAATCCCTAAACCCTAAACCCTATGCGTGAGGTTTAGGTTGTAGGATTTAACCCTATGCGCTACACCCAGACCCCCGAGAGGATACAACAAGTAGATCCTTTAATGGGGGTTCCTATAAAGTACCCTTAGTTTAGGGTTTAGTTTGATATGGGTCTGTAGCAAAGACATCAAGATCGCATGGTATCGTGCCTTGAACTGCGACCGGGAAGCCCTAAACCCTAAACCCCAACTCCTCCCCTCAAAAAACACAAAAACAATACATTAGAAGCCAGAAAAGCTGGAACATCATCATCGTATCATGCCCCTAAGGTACAGAGTATGAGTATAAGGGATCCTACCACTAATCCTCCTAAAGCCCGTGTTCCAACTTCTGGCTTCCCCTGAGGGTCCATGTACCGTAGTATAGGGCCCCAAATTAGGGGATCTACGTTCTATAGATCCTGCAAAAGGGGTCTGGGCAGTAATGCAGGGTAAAGATGATCCGCTGACGGACAACTTCGACCAATGGGAGAAGCATCTTGGCTCGCATCTTCAAGGTTTGGGGTGGAGGAATTGAATTGGAGGCCAAAATGATAACCAATGGTATTCTTTGGGGCTCCTTGCTATGAATACGGCAAAATACGCACCTAACACCCTATTCGAATCGTTAAGGCCCTTGTGTTCGGGTGCAGTGTTTTTGTTCTGCCCTTCCTGTGTTTGAAGGCGCTTGTTTACAAAGGGGTTGTATTTGGGGGTTCCACCGCGGCCTAGGGCTGTAGGGTTTGGGTTTGGGGTATGAGAGCTACGAGCGTAGGAGTTGGAGGGGTTGTCGTTCGACGGTTCTGGTGGCTAGTTTTCAACGGGACTTGAAAAGTTCGACACCAGCAAGATCTTTCGAACCTCGCTGTGTTTACCCGGAGCCCTGGCAACGCTAAGTAACCGCCCCCTGTCCCCTCACCCACCCCGTTCCAGGTTCCGCGATGCTGCATCGGCCGAAGACGTTTCAGAACCCGCAAAGCTAAGAAGCTTGGCGGCAGAGGCAGCATCATATAGGTGGTTGTCAAAATTATGGTCCCTTTTGGGGTCCCTAGTATACTACGGCACCTCATGTTTAGGGTACCCAAAAAGGGGCCGTATTTTTGGCAACCACCCATATGCCCTAAACACCGAAGATCCCGGAAGGGAACATCTATCTTAGTCGGTCAGTCGGGTGCTTGAGGTTCAGCGCTTCCACGGCGGCAGACATACCCCCAATAGCCTGTTGTGCACTAGGTTCGTGAGTAGTATCCTTTTGCCCTTTTCATTTTAGGGCGCCTCATAAAAGCCGAATAGTAAGAACAAGGGTTACCCTTATTGAGCCTTATTGTAAAGGGGCTACTCAAGAGCCTAGTGCAGTTTCTTAACCTTAGGCTTTGCATCCCTGTAGAGCGCTCTACGAAACCGTTCGGGTTTTTGGAACCCTTCAACCTCGTCATACTATTTACCTTATAATATCACTTGAACTCTTTGCGCCCCATCAAGCACCCCACTAAACTCCCTAAACCTTCCACCCTAAACTTTCTAATCCTTAAACTCTCTAAACCCTAAACTCCCTGAACCCTGATATTCCCTAAACCCCAAACCTTAAGCCCTAAACCCTAAACTCCCTAAACGTAAATGCCCTAAACTCCCTAAGCCCCAAACGCCCTAAACTCCCTAAACCCCAAACTCCCTAAACTCTAAACTCCCTAAACCCTAAACTCCCTAAACCCTAAACTCCCTAAACCTTAAACCTTAAGCCCTAAACCCTAAACTCCCCAAAGTGCTGAGGTGGCGATCACATCGTGCTCGCCACCCGCTGGGCAGACGAGGCTTTGGCTTACAGCGTGGGCCTCGTTCGGAAAGCCTAAAGCCCTAAACCCTCTTGGGTTAGTAAAGGGAATGGAAGAATGGTAGTAATAGTAGTTGTAATTGTACCCCATTCCTCCATTCCCTCCTGACCAAAGGTAAGTACTTTGAGGATCCATGCAAAGGCTGTGGTTGTCTCACGTGTTCGACCACCGGGGACTTCCCTGTCAGTTGTGAACCTTTCTTAGAGTTAGTAGGATTATGAATAAGATAACTATAGTTCGATCAACGTTTCACCCTAACTCAGGTGCTTCTAACCCTACTAAGTCCCATGATCCTGCAAATACACCGGTCAAGCCGGGAGCTCCGCTCAAGGATCCTTCATCACTTAGGGGCAGAGTAGGTAACCTTGAACTTTTTGGGGCTTACCCATAGGCCCCATAGTAGTTCCTTTTCGGGGTTCATATTTAGAGCGCTATAAGGCAATCCCAAAAAGGAACTACTATGGAGCCTATGGGTATACAACTTATTCAATCCTACTATATTCGAAGGGTTAGCCTTGTTTGGGATAGGGTACGGTCGGGGAGTGTGATAAGAAATTTTATTTATTAAGAAATTAGAGTCTCGAGCTTTCACGGATTTAGAAATCCAGGGTCTCATCCCGGCATTATTATTGTTATTACTATTATTGGTATTACTATTTCCGTTATTGCTTATTGAAACCCTCATATGGATATCTTTACAATCGTAAACTCTATTCTGCAACCCTAAATACTAAACACCCCACATCCAGCAGCCGGGGGCGACTTTCCGTGCCCCCCCTCGGCTGAGCGAGATCCACCATCGCCTGCCAAGGGGTTGGATGCGGGGGGTCTGGGTCTTGGTAAATCAGAGTCTGTTTTAAAAACACTTCAGGGTTTTGTGTAATTGGGGCTTTGTGTGCTTCCGGGCTCAAAGGTTTTGTGGGGTTTCAAGGGATTTGGTTGGATTTGGGCTTGCAGAGGACAGCAGCTGAAAACAGCCCTATCTTGGCGAGATAGGGTTTTTCCTATTTTGGAAAACAATCATGATTTGGCATTGTGTGTTCACTGTTCTGCCAGGGCATGGATGGTTCAGTGGAGCAGGCTTCGGGCTCTAGGTCGCGGGTCCACTGCTCAGACCCTCAGACTCTCCTCTTTGCTGGCACGTCTGTGAAATTGGCTGTTACAGCTCGCTCTTGCTTGGCAGCTGCTTTCCTTCTTCTTCTGCCACTTCACGAAGCAGGCTCCGTACCACAAGACATCCTTCCAGCCGCTTTGGATGCAGAAGCGGGGACTTCAATCTGGCATGTGCCGCCAGTGTCCGCAAACCCTGCTCAAGCTTGCCTTTTGCCTTTGCTGACTGGACCAGCTTACGAGTTTCTGCTTTGGTCAAATTCCTGCCCACGACCGCTGAGGACGCAGGCTCTGGCTTGGAACTGGAACCAGCCTCTGGTTTTGAACTGCAGCACGGCGGCTCTGGCTTTGAGCTGGAAGAAGAACTGCTGCTGCTGCTACTGCTGCTGGACCCGCTCGAAGGCCGTGATCCGATATCCGACCCGGAAGTGGACGATGAGCTGTCATCATCACTGCATGCAGGAGAGTCCACATCCTCTGCGCCATCTTTCCATTGCGACTCGATGCTCTCTTCCAATCCGGGCCATTGCCTGTACGGCTGGAGCGAGAACAATGGCGAGGCTTCCACCGTGATTTTGCTGTCACCAACAGAGTCGAGCCGAACACCCAATCCTGAGCACGCCACACAGTTCGTGTGTTGTTGCCTCTTGGTTGCCAAATATCGTCTCCAGACCTCGCCGACCCAGAAGGTAACATGTATCCTTCTGTCCCGCGCTGATAAATGGCGAAAACCATCCCAATTATCCAGCAGGTACTCCATTTGGACCTCTTCGAAAAGCTGCTTGTGCATGCGGCCGACATGTCTATCGATGAGCTGACAGACGTGGGTACCGCCAGGTTCCGTGTGGAGGATTTCTGTGTCGTGTGCGCGCATTTCTTTGCGCCATTGCTTGCGAGTCTGGCTGACATGGTTGTCCATAGTCAAAAGCACGGGCACACCAAATTGGTGCTCAGCTTTGAAGTCGTACCACACCTTGCTCCACTCAGCATTGGCTTTGTCGCATAGGTATGCTTTGGGGGTGAAGATGACTCGGACGTCCCTGTCGTAACTTGCTCTTTCCAGGGCACTGATATTCCCAGCTCCAAAAAAGTACAAGACCGGCGGCGGTTGCTTCTGGCTCAGGTCACAGCTGTAGCACATGTCCCATGTGAAAAAACGCTTTGCCCACGCCGATGGTCCTGTAGAGACGTGGATGCAACCTGATTCCCGCTCCTCCAGACTGGACCAGGTTCGTCCAGCTGCACTAAAGTCGAAGGAAAAACCGACCTGGTCGCGATTGTATCTGGCACTGAGCTTGTAGAACCCGTACTCAAGGTGCGGCTCCGGCATGAGTGTCTGCTGCTGATTCATTTGTGGCTGCTTCCGAAGTGTGAACCTCAGCTTGTCGCACCACCTCTGCATCATGCTGCAGTCATGCTGCGGGGTGCTCGTCTTCTTCTTTGTGGCGACTCTTGGCCGCCACCCGCGGACAGAGAGCCATCGTCGCACCCATTGCAACTTTGGCTCCCAAGGAAGGTTTGTTCGTCTCACCCTGGGCCATTGCAGGTGATGCTGATCTTTCTGTGCATCGACTCTTCTAAACACTCGCATCGCGAGGGCAAAGGCAACTTTCGAACTCACCTTCCAGCCTTTTTTGCGACACTGCTTCAGTGCTTTCGAGAACCTCTTGTCAAAGTGCAGGACCAACTTGTTCTTTCGAAAGTAGCCCTTGCGAGTCTTCGTGATCTTCGCCTTGCCCTGTTTGGCTGCCGCCTTAAGCAGCTCATCATAGCGACGGCTCCAATTGTAGACCGTGTTGTACGGATGCTTCGTGCCAGTGGCTCTGCCCTCATTGTCCACAGGTGGCTGACCGGACTCCCGGCAAGCTTTCCAGGTGTCGACTGCATCCACCATTCCTGGATGTACTACGTATTCGTGTTTACACAGAGGAACACGGCGCAACACAGGAACCAAGCGAAAGGGCAAGGTAAGGTGAGTTTAAGGGTGTTGCGAATCAGCCAAGGCTCTGCGAGGCGAGACTCGGGGCCTCTTGGTGGCGCCTTTGGTGAGCTTCGGATGGCCAGCTTTGGTCAGTTTGCCCTGCACCGGAGGTTCTATGACTTCCACGCTGTCACTGTCGGATCTGTCATGTTCAAGCGCCGGCGAAGGATCCTGTCCAAGATCCCCGACGTCATCATAACCATGGTCCTCACTCGTGTCACCGCCATGCAATAACTGCAGGGCAGCGCCAGGGCGGTCAAACTGAGGAGCTCGCAAGGCACCTGGATGTCTGCTGCGCAGATGGCTCTGGAGAGCTTGGCTGGTTTTAAAACCGTCGTCGCACAAATGGCAGATGTAAGGCTTAACATCGGCCACAAGCTTTCCATCCAACGTGCGCTGCTTCATTGGCGGGAAGCGCTGCCAGTGAGGGCTCAGGGTTTAGGCTGTTTAAGGTTTGGGGTTTATAGGGTCCGTGGTTTCAATTCTTTCCACTGCACTGCTCATACCCTCGAGGTTTCAACTCTCCACAGATCATGCCCTCAACAAGCCACGCTGCGGGCACTGCAGATTGCCTACAGCTCCAGAGCGGAGAAGAATCTTTCCATAAAGACAACTGCAGCAGCAGCAGCAGCAGCAGCAGCAGCAGCGCAGCAGCAGCAGCAGCAGCAGCAGCAGCAGCAGCAGCAGCAGTTGTTGGCTTGGAAGCACTAAAGGGCAAAGATGAGGACCACGCAGCTCGGGACCGTCGAAGTTACGCAAGTCGGGATGGTCAAAGATCTGGACGTTTCAGACTTACCCAAGCTGGAACCCGCCTTTGCAGTGATCATCTCGGGCTGTCGACCAAGGCGTGCGTCCCGAGGTTAACGTCCTGCAGTCTGCAAGTTCCAAGCTTTCGGCTGCGGGTTGGGGGTGGGCGGCCCAAAAGCCCTATCTCGCCAAGATAGGGCGTTTGGTGGTTCAGCCGGGGGTTTCGGGGGGCCGGAGTGATTGGGGGGCCTCAGTACCCCCAAGCCCTCAGACCTGAAAGCCCAACCCCAAAACCACAAACTCTAACAAACCTTATCCTAAGGGTACTGGTATCTCCCTACAAGAGTCCTTGGGCCTCGTTGCGCTCAGTGTTACGGTTGATGATATAAATCCTGCATCACCCATAATAAGGAATATACCATAATTCCCATAGTATAGGGTCCTTAAGGTAATGCAGGATTTATATCATAAATCCTGCATCACCCATAATAAGGAATATACCATAATTCCCATAGTATAGGGTCCTTAAGGTAATGCAGGATTTATATCATCAACAGTAGGACCATTTGGGTAAATCCTAACCCTTAAACCCTAAGTCGAAATCCCCACGGACCTGCTCCTTCGGCACCGAAACCCTTCCGCCCACGAGGGCTTCAAGGTCCATTAGGGTTTCAGGGTTTCAGGGCTTGGGGTTTAGGGCTTCAGGGCTTTCGGGTTTAGGGTTCAAGGTTCAGGGTTCAGGGTTTAGGGTTTTCGGGTTGAGGGCTCAGGGTTCAAGGTTAGGGTTTACCTGGAGCCTTCAACCCCCTTCCCCAAAAATAGACCAGGACCACCAAATACCATTGAATAAAGACCTCATGGTCCTTGATCGTGGATATTTAGAGACTCTTGAAGGGTGGTTGCGGGGCTTAGGGAGCGTTGTGGTTTGAGAGTTTAAGTTTTGGGAGGGTTTTAGGCTTCAAGTGTTCTTAGGGTTTAGGCTGCCTCAGGTTGTGTGGAGATTGAAGTTTGTGGGGCGGAAAATGAAGTACCTTGGTATAAAGCCTTGAGCTGCTACCCGAACTCTCAACCTGGACACTGAAACCAGACTGGGGAATCAAGTGGCACTCATTTCAGATCCAGTGCTGGGCAAGCCACTCCAGCATCACAGCATCACTTGGCAAGATTGTCACGCGTTTCGCGTGCCTTGCCAGCTTATTCATGGCGGCCATGCGCTCCGTGAGGCGTGCCTCACATGCCTGCTGGAGCAGGAGCATCGCGCTCGATGTGAGCTTGTAATCAATGGATCGGCCTTCCTTCTGCACCACTTCGCGAAGGCTGTCTTTCACAAGTCGGGCAAAGCATACCTTGGGGATGAGCTCAGAAGGCGAGTTTTCGCTTTGAAGTCTTCGGATCTCTGCCTCGATATTGCTCGCCCGGGGCCCATCAATAACGTGTCCCTCCGAATCAAGCGTCCTCTTGCGGGTTCTGTTGGCAAATGTCTCCTCGTACTTGTCGCGGCTTGAACGTGACGGCTCGCGTATGCGCTTGGTACCCCTCACCTGGCCAGCATCACCAGGCTCACGCAGCTCTTTTGGGTCAACTGTTTGCCCCTGCTTCTCGTGGCTGGAACATGAAGGCTTCGTGCGCCTCGCCCGTGCAGCACCGCCAGACTGACGCATCTCCTGCTGCTCATGCTTCTTCAGCATGACCTGCAATTCTAAGGCTTTGGGCATGCGTATATGTATATATAGATGGATAGATAGATAGATAGATAAATAGCTGCACATACATACATATATATATATATTATAAAGATAGATAGATAGATAGATAGCTGGGTTTCAGGGTTGTAGATTTAGAGTTTAGGGTTTAGGGTTCACAGTAGAAGCCAGAAAGTTGGAACATCACTATCCCCAGGCCCTTAAGGTAAAGTAAAGGGAATCCTCGCACTAATCATCCTAAATGCATCTTCCAACTTTCTGGCTTCTACTGTATGGGGTTCGGAGTTTCAGTGCTAGCCGGCCTCTTCTTTCTTTTGCTGTTCCAAGTCGACACCCAGCAGCTGATCTAAAGCCTGCACCAGGCTTTCCAAAAAAATGCATGGAATCCGTATTAAAGAAAAAGGATATCGATATTCCCTACGTAGTGCTCTTCTTTCTCAATTTATTTGTAGTTTATAAAGAAACTAGGACATACATATTATGAAAGATAGCGGGGAATGCCTGACTCGGGATAGTCGGGAGCAAAGTATACGTAAGAATGCTGCATACATACACAAATAGTAAACCAGAAAGAAAAGCTCACAAAGATAAAAAGGCACCCCTAGTGACGAAGTCTTTCGGTATTTCGCACAAAAGCTTAAAATGATCAACCAGAAACCTTGCAGCCCACACCCTAAACTTACCTAAATTCTATTCTTCACCCGGGCTTTCTCTTGACTGGTGGCCTCATCCTCCTGCTTGATGACAACATCTGCCGCGGACTGACTCATACTTTGGACTTCTCGCATTACTGGGTCCTCATCAACAGCAGACATGAACGAAAAGGTCTGGCGAAGCTTGTCTTGAACAACCCACCCAGTCTGATTGAAATCGCCGACTAGGACCCGACGCCACAACGTCCCATTCACCACCTGCTCTTGCTCTGGAATGCAGCACCGGACCGTGCCGAATCGCGGCAGTGGCCCCAGCATCACAGAGTCTTCAGAAGGTTGCGACATGATTCGAACGGCACCTTCGCAAGCTTGCAACTGCGGCCAGAAAAGATTCTCCCATTCAAATTCGGTCATGCTCTCGCCATGATTTTTGGTGTAATTCCAGACCAGTTCCGCCAGTTGGGTTATTTCGTCGATCTTGTGGAAAGGCTTCTCATGCAAGCAAACAGCTTTGAACCTTTGGAAGCTCAGCTTGCCTCCAGCATCATCAGCAGTGAAGGTGCGAAACAACGCAACTGCATTCCCCAGAATTTCAGCCAATTTCAAAATGCATCTGTCTTCCATGGTCAGGACCACGATGACGGCAATGTTTGGTGCAATGCAGTGCAAGTCGTCGGTGCACGTAGTATCACCGATCTCGTTGTCATCATTTGCAAAAGACAGCTCACTGCGCTCTAGGTGCATAGCATTTGCATAGGCCGCCAAAGTAGTAAACAAACATCCGGCAGCTGTGCATTCCCACGCAGTGTGCATGCGGGATATAAAATGCAAACGACGACGGCACGGAGCAGTTAGGTCCATCATTTCATTGCCAGTTTCCATGGCTTGAACTTCTACAACTGTTTGAATTAAAGTATCTATAACAATGTAACTTTTACCTAACTTTGATCTCTTATGTGCTTGAGTTGATGCTCAACAGCCAGTCCCGCTGAACTTCGAAGTCTACACCATGAGCAAGCAGAATTGGGCGTTGACGGATAAAAGTCATATTAAGGGAATGGCCGGTGTGTGAAACCCTTCATCCCTCAAAGCCTACCCCTCTCCCCTCCTCTTTCCAGAAAGCCCATCTTAGCCCAGCCTGCCCCCCGCTCCCCTCCTCCCTCTACCGAGATAGGGTGTCAGCCAGCCAGCCAGCCCGAGCCACAAACCATCTCGACGAGATAGGGCTTTCCCGCCCCGCGCCCACATCCCACCCCGACCCCCCCACCCCCCCACCCCCACCCCCACCCCCACCCAGCCCCACTCCGACCCCCCCACCCCCACCCAGCCCACCACCCCACCCAGCCCAACCAAACCTATCTCGACGAGATAGGGCTTTTTCGCCCTCCCACCCCCACCCCCAACCCCACCCCCCCACCCCCCCACCCCCCCCCCACCCCCACCCCCCACCCCCACCCACCCCCACCCCCACTCTCACCTCTATTCCCATGTAGAGAGGATTTAAATTTTCGGGTTTATAGGGTTTGGGGTCTAGGCTGGCAAGGACGGAGGATCCATGAGAACTCATCGCCTTCCCCTTGCCCATGCAACTTTCAGTCCTTGCTCGCCACATCCACGATGAAGATCACGTCGAAGTCGATGCAGCCGATTTAAGAAATTAGCTTCAGAGTCTCACCGGCGGCCCAGATTTCTTAATCCCAACTACCTGAATAAGAAATATTGAGACCTTCGCTCAGGAAACCGATTTCTTATTAAAAACCTCCACCGTATTCGAAGGGTCTCGGTTATGAGAATTTAGTTGTGCGATACATCATATTCTATTCAGGGCACCGTAGAGCATAATCTTACTAGTTGTTCAGGGTTCCATATTAACGCATCAGCCCTATGCCTTACATCGGTACTTGCAAAAGTGGTTTGGGATGAAGCTGCCCAAAAGATGTCAAGCCTACAACCCTAAACTCGTCATAGAGCTCTTTATAGATCGTTTAGTAAAGGAGCCTCAGAACCCTAACTCTAAGCAATAGAACTCAAACCTCTCATAGAGCTCCTATAGACCGAGCCCGAAGCAATGGAACCCTGAACCCCCCGACCCCATGTATTATCACCTCAACCTCAAGACCCGTAAAGCCGAAACACCCTGAGAATCGAGGCCTTACTATGGCACCCTATAGTACCCTTTATTGGGGACCCTATCATGGAAATTAGAAGTACCTTTAAGGGGGACCTTATTATGGAACCCTAGAGTACCCTCTAAGGGCATGCAGAGTTCCGAGGCCACGCCATAAGCCCCAAACCTCAAGACCCCCCAAACTTTCCCTACACCCTAAACACCCTAAACACCCTAAACACCCTAAACCATGTTAGAAACCCTAGACCCTACACCTCAGATCCTAAAACCCTAAACCCTAAATCCTTAAACCCTTCAGTCCTTAAACCCTAAACCTTAAATCCTTAAACCCGTAAACGCCTAAAAACCCCTAAAACCGAGGCTACGCCTTTGCCCAGAGTGTGAAGCTGGCCGTCTTCGAGAAGATCGTTGACTCAGCCCTCCTCAAGGCTACTTTTTGGGGTTCCTCAAGGCCTAGGACCCAGAGTAGGCCCTTATTCCTTTTTAGGTTCCCTCATGGTTCCTTTTGGGTTTAGGGCCAAGTTTAGGGTTTAGGGTTTAGGGAAAGGCTACTTTTTTGGGGGTTCTTTTAAAGGGCTCTTAAAAAGGATCCTACTAGGGGTTCTTAAAAAGGCTACTTTTTGGGGTTCCTTTAAAGGGCTCTTAAAAAGGGTCCTACTAGGGGTTCTTAAAAAGGCTACTTTTGGGGTTCCTTTAAAGGGCTCTGAAAAAGGGCCCTACTAGGGGTTACTATATTTTTCAGGGTTTAGGGTTTCCTTGAGGGGAACCACCAGCTGAAAGCAAACCAACGTATAAAACTTTAGACCCGCTCCCCCCCAAAATGCTCCAAGCCTAAGTGCTGCTCTCAACCCTAAGCCCTGAGCCCTAAACCCTGCTATGAGGCGACGCCGATTCCAGAAGCTTTGGCCAAGCATGGGACTTTTGACCTGGATGAGAAGCTCGTGAAGATGCTACGCCCTTAGCCTGGGCTCTGATTCATGAAGGGATTTACCACATAGTATATACCTCTAGTCTCCATTGTAGTTCCTTTTTTTGGTTAACCAGTTTTATGGTTAGGATCCTATCATAGAGATTTTGGTTAACCAAAAAAAGAACTACAATGGAGACTATAGGTATTTGTTATTTACTATAGATCCTTGATATGGTAACTGAAACAAAACCCCTTAACATGAAGATGCTACGCCCTTAGCCTTGGGGCAACTTTTGTGGGATCTTTGCGAAAATGAGGGGGTAGCTTAGGGTTCCTTTAAAGGGTTACTATAAGGGTTCCCTCAAGGGGCTCTATAGGGGTTTAGAGTTTCCGAAAACTAGAGGTACCTTATCATAAGGATCCGACAAATTCCGGTACTAGTTTAGGGACCCCATTTTCGATGCCCTTAGCTTGGGCTCTCGTTAATGAAGGGATTTGCTAGTTACTTATATCTATTTACTATAGAGCCCTGATATGGCAACTGAAATAAAACCCCTTAGCATGAACCCAGTAGCTTGGCGATAGGTTTTTGGGATATTTGTGTTGGGTGGTTCGCTCTACCCTAAATAAAGACACTGTAAGCCCCACTACTGAAAGCTGTTCTAAAAGAAACCTCGAAGCCCAACAAAAACTACAAGACCCCGAAAACAACCGAAACACCATTGTGAGATCACGTGTAAGAACCTCAACACCCTTCCATTCGAGCAGGAGCTGTGTTCTTGTCCTTCCGTGTTTTGGGTTTGGTTGAGGTTTCACGTAGTTTCCCAAAGAAATCTCGAACATTTGTTGGAACAGCGTCTTTGTTAGGGCATTAGGACTTTTAGTAAGGAATACACCTCGAAATTTCAGGGGCCTCAATATTGTGATTGGAGGTGTATTCCTTCATGGAGAGGTCTTGGGTTCTGCAGTGTCGTAAAGTATTTGTCCTGCCCGTACAAAGGTACAGAAGTAACAAGCAAGACAGTTTCCGAAAGATAGGGGTACCTTATTTGGGGGTCCTTATAATAAGGATCCTACTATTTTGGGTGCTATATCAGGGTCCCCTGTTTTCGGAAACTTCCATACGATTTGCGAACGCCCCTGAGCCTGCAAGCGCCAGATCCGGTCTCAGGCAGATGGGCGCCATTTTTGTCACGAAGTGCTCCTTGACGCTTCAGAGTGACATGCTGGGCACTCCCGATGCTGGGCTCACTTTAGCGAGAGAGCTGGTGTGAAAAGGAGCGAAGCTGCTGTAGTCCTGGACCATTTAAAAGGCCACAAACCCCAAGCACCAAACTCCAACTCCCAAACTCTATGACCCTTGGACTACACTTCATGCAGGTTATAACGTAACTAGGATAATAACATACCTATAGCCCCACGTGGAACCTACCTACTGAGCCTTTTGATCCCCTAGCCGCGATCTTGTCTCCACCTGTAGTACCCTAAACCCTAAACACTACTGTAGACCCTCCTAAAGACTACTGAGTTGTACGAAATATTTCTAAGTCCTACAAGTTCCCGGATCAATGACTAGATATCTCAACGACTTGCAACTCTCAGCCCTACACACCACCCCGACGCCTAAAGCCCCTGAAACCGCAAATCACCCATAGAACCCTTGTATTGTCCCTTATCGCATGTTTCAGCAAACCCCCCTCTTGGTAGCACATTAGATGCACCCGAATATCGTTGCCTGAGTAACTACCAATAGTAATTTTGGGGGTTCCTTGTTATAGTTACAGTATCATATGCCCCAAAACCCTAGTCTAATTATGAAGGCCCCTGAATTATAGTACCCTACAATAGATCCCTTATAGACCCCTTTAAAGGAGCCCTTTAAAGGAACCCTAGTCTGCTTATGAAGAATGCCTCTATATTCTGCCCTCCAAGGAGATCTTGTGGGAGCATGACCGCTTCGATGCGCATCTTGGTTTGAACTTCGCCCCGGCCCCGCCGCTAGAGGAACCCCCTTAAAGGGTGCTAGAGGATAGAGCCCCCGAAAAAGGGTACTACAGGGTTCCCTTTAAAGGAACCTGTACGCCCGACTCACTCCTAACCCCTAAACCCCTAAACCCGTCAACGCCTAAACCCCTAAACCCTAAACATCTAAACCCCTAAACCCTAAACCCCTAAACCCTAGAAACCCTAAGCCCCTAAATAGGGCTCAGGGTTCAGGGTTAGTCTGGGTTCGTCTCACATCTCGCCGTGTTTTGCAAGGTTTCGCAGGACACCTCATGACGTGTTTGTCGGGCTTCGGGGGTGGGTGGGGGTTTAGGGTTTATAGGTTAGGGTTTAGGGGTTACGGTTTAGGGTCTGGGGTTTAGGGTTTAGGGCTTCGGGCTTAGGGGTTTAGGGTTTAGCGTTTAGGGGTTACTTTAGGGGCCTAAATAATTACCAATACTTTTGGTAGTTATACTAGGGCCCCCAAACCCTATGTTCATTATTAAGGCCCCTATATTATGGGCTTCTTCTAGACTATGTTGTGTGGCCAAAGCCAATTGCACCCGAAACCCTAAGCCGTGGGCTACAGGTAAATCTGCAACCCCTGAACTCGACACCCTGAATCAACTACGAAATCCAAGCCGTAAACCCTAAACCCCAAACCCCCCGAGTCAGGCAGTACGACTCCTGCCGCAAGTACTTGGAAGTCGGAAAGCGTGAAGCTCGCTTGCACCTGACAGGATTTCGACGATCTACTTCGGGATTTTTCTAGGGAGTTTTACATGAAGATAATATGGGAGTTTCCGAGAATAGGGGTACCTTATTTTGGGGTCCTTATAATAAGGATCCTATTATTTAGGGTACTATATTTGGGTCCCTATTTTCGGAAACCCCCATATGGGCAGGGGGCCTTGAGGCCTTAATAGTTAGGGCTGGATCTGGGGGGGTATGTAAAGTTAAGGCGAAGCCGACGAATAACATGCGGCAATTTTCAGGCTACTATATCACAGAATCCACACAAGGTTCCCCTTGCTTAAAGAACAGCCCCTTTCAAGACAAGCTAAACACTAAACCATAAAACCCTAAAGCACATCGCGCACAGTCTGCCCGAGCCTCTCCGCAAGAGAATCCCTAAAGCCCCTAAAGCCTCAAGCCCTAAACCCTTAACACCCAGGTTGGCATCCTCGATCAGCGCCTGGCCGTTCTCAACGACCTGTACAGCAGCAGAGTTGCACTGGTGTGGGACTTCTTGAAATTACTATAGTTTGCTTAGGAATTAGTTCTTTATTTTTGTTCATATAAAACCCAGGAGGATATTAAAAATACTGTTTTTATTATGGTTCTGAGATGTTCTGAGGGGGGTATAGATTCTAGGAGTGATAGATTTGTGGTAGATGGGTGTTTATGTCTAAAGGGCTGTGTATGGTCGTATAAGAGTTTGGCGTGCGTGTGTGTGTGTGTGTGTGTGTGTGTGTGTGGGGCTTCTGAAAAAGTTGGCATAGTTAAGAGTCCTATTACATCGGTTTAGAGTTTCGAGGTTTGGGTTTACGCTTGCGAGGCTTGGGCTTTAGGACTGAGGGTTTTAGGAACAAGCGGGACGTGACCATAACAGTGTCCGCGACAATAGCAGTAACGGCGGCGAGAGCAAGAGCGACAGCAATGGCAATAACAACATCGACGATTGGCAATACTTCAAACAGCCCTGTAGAAAACGACTGCTGCATCAGTATCAATCGAGCCAGATCAACAATAACTGTTGCTGCCGACAATGCCAGCGGCAACGGCAACGACACAACACAGCAACCACAACCACACCAGCAATAATGAACTAACAGGTAGTAGTAGTAGTCATCGTCGTCGTCGTAGTCGTAGAACTAGTAGTCGTAGGCGTAGTCTTTGTCGTTGTCGTTCTCGTGGTGGTAGGTGTAGTAGTAGCAGTACAGTCGCAGTAGCAGTAGCAGTAGCAGTAGCAGTAGCAGCATCAGTAGCAGTCGCAGCAGTAGGAATCGCCGCCGTTGTCGTCGTAGTCACCATGGCACTACCTCTGCCCTGGCACCTTGATCCTGGCCCCCAAAATCTAAAATTTGAAGGCTTTGGGCTGTTTCTTGCGTATGAATTAAAGTACCGGTCGGGGAGTCTCTCAACACTGTACACCTACCGTTGCAAAAGCCTTCAAACCCGAAGAACATCCTTCAAGCCCCTTTATGTCTCGAAAGCCCTTCTTGCAGTCGTCAAAAACACCAGCCACGAACGAAATCAAATCACATTTCCGTGCTTAATAGTCTCCTTGTAGGAATCTCTCCGGTAAACCCCAAATGCAGACAAAGGTTTCCTGCAGACGCAGTTGGAGGCCACTTGGAAGATCCGGGTGTAAGGATAAATGGAGAAGGGTTTACAGCGTACCCTAAACCCTAAACCTGAAGCAGTCATAGGCTTTTGTCGATGATTTTCGCAGGCGTTCAAAGGTTTGGTGGGATTCGTGACTGTCCGAGAGGCTTCGATGAGGAATTTAATGCTTATGAGGGTTTAGAGTTCGGGGTTTAGGGTTCAGGGTTTGGGCAGGATGAAGATGACTTGTGATTATGCCTGGTAGTAGGTTGTCGGGCTTAGGGTTCAGGGTTTAGGGTGGATTGTTGCTTTGGCTGCCAATAATGTCAGTATCTCTGCTAGAACCTTGGGTATACCCTAAATCCTCAAACTTTAACCCCTAAACTTTTATCGAGAGGTCTTGGTTTCGGGCTCTCTGGGCAAACCGAGGTGGAGCATTCGAACAAGCTCGCCGCCTGGCTTTGCAAGACGATGCAGTAACACATCTTGGGTTTTGTCGTTTCCATCCCCGGAAAGAGGCCCATGCGCCAATACTCCGTTTAAGAGGACTTCGTTGTTAAACTGAAGAATTATGCCTTTTGACTGAGGGGCTGTTTGAGTCACTGCCCCGGCGGCAGCACCATCAGGAGTGGATCGTGATCGTCCTCATCGTTATCGATCCTTGGGAGCACGCAGTTTGAGGATTGTCTCTAAGGGTTTCTTCGAATTAATTATTTTTTTGGGCGTTTCCTATCCTGGCAGGTTCTCTTTGGTGTTATGTAAGCACCTGAAAACCTTCCCGGGCCAACGGTTTCTACAGACTCTTGCGGAGAGGCGGAGCGCCGCAAAGTCTCCTTTCCCACTTCGCCGGCTAGCCTAAATAGTTACCTATACTGTACTGTTTTGGGGGCTCCTTGTTTCCTTTGTAGTATAAAGCGCTCCCAAACCCTATTCTAATTCTTAAGGCTCCTCCATTAATTGCTACTCCTAAGGGTCCAAGTAATCCTTCTGATGGGACTTTGGGGCTCTTTTGGGTACCCCAAACTATAAATGAGGACTACTTGGGGTACTCGATCGGTTTTACAATACCCTAGGGCTCCAGCTACAGTACCTAAATTGTAGGTGACTGTACATAATGTATATGGTTAGTAACCTACTATATATCTTGGAAATGGTAGATGGTTAGTAACCTACTATCTAGGCAACTGGAGCCCTGGGGATATGTATTACTTCTATTTTCGGAGGAGGGTCCAGGGCTCACTTGTGTCATTGTCTGGGATCTACGCTGACATCATCACAGATTTACGGTGTAGGGCCTTGGTGGAGAACCACGATGAAATCCTAGAGCCCATGACACCCTGATTGAACCCTGTAGAGTTACCTGGTTAAACTACGTACGACCGCAGACTCACGGAGACAGTAAATCCCTATAGCTTATAAGCCCTAAGCAAGTGTATCCTTCAACCCTCAACCCGACCCCCCCCCCAACACAACGTTTATTCGAGCGCGAACTCCAGGAGATCCTTCTGGATCTATTTCACATGTCACCCTTCTACTCGCGGCGCAACTTCGTCATCTGCGGCTTCGATGCGCGTGGTTTGACGGTCGGCGGTTGGGTTTATGGGTGAAGGTCATGTTCGGTGTGTTTGGGTGCTTCAGAGTCTCTAGCCCCCAATGAGAGAACCGTCGAATCCTAAACCCCACCAGCCCTAAACCCTAAACCCTGAGAATTTTTCAATCGCATTAGGGGTCCTAGTATAACTGAAAGTATATTCCTCTATTCCGAGAGATGCGAGGACATGGGCCTTTCCCTATGACCCTAAGCCTTACAAAATTCTAAGCCCTATGTAAGCCTTAAGCATTGCAGCCCTAAGTCCACACCATCCTAGGCCCCATAGTCCACGACTTTAAATCTCATGTAATCCTAGTCCCTACCCTAATGCTAATGGACCCTCGTAGTGAGCTCCCAAACCTTGGCCCCGAAAGCCCAAACCCTCGCCCACAAAGCCCCAAACCCCCTTAGGAGCCTTAGGGTACAGGCCTAAACTCAAAAAGCCCTAAACCCCTTAAAGCCTAAACCCCTAATCCCTAAACCCCTAAACCTAAACCCCCAAACCCATGTAATCCTAGACCCTACAGGCCTAAACTCAAAAAGCCCTGACATTCCCCCTGAAAGAGCACTTGAAACTTAACCCGGAGCCGGAGCCAACAAAGTCCAGCTGTCCCATTGTGAAACCTAAACCCCTAAATCCCGAAACCTAAACCCTAAACCCTAATCCCTAAACCCTAGCCTTTAAACCCTAAGCCCTTAATCCCTAAACCATAAAGCCCTAAACCCCTTAAAGCCTAAACCCCCTAAACCCCTAAACCCCTTAAACCCCCTAAACCCCTTAAACCCCGTAAACCCTTTAAACCCCGTAAAGCCTAAAGCCCTAGGTTGTGTCTTCCTCGTCTCGACGGGCTCCGCAGCCTTTGCCCGGGACGCTTGGCTCGAAGGCTCCGGGGCTTTAAGCGGTTTAGGGTTTAGGGGCTTAGGGGTTCAGGGCTTAGGGTTTAGGGTTTAGGATTTAGGGTTTAGGATTTAGGGTTTAGGGTTTAGGGTTGAGGGTTTAGGGTTTAGGGTTGAGGGTTTAGACTCTAGGGTTTAGGGTTTAGGGCGTACCTTGACCCCGAAAGTATGTCGGATTTTCCGAAAATATGGGTACCTTACTTTGGGGTCCGTATAATAAGGATCCTACTATAGTTGGGGTACTATATTATGGTCTAAACTCCCTGTAGAATAATAGCCTTTTACAGGTGTTGGGCTGTTGTTTTACATACTTTTGGGGTTTACTCCCTGGTGCTTAGTAGGGAATGGGGGAATTGGTCCCTATAGTAGTCCATTTAGATCCCAATAATCGTCCCCATAATCCATTACCGCATTCCCTGCTAAGCAGGAGGGAGTTCAGGCAGGGCTTTAGTGTGTTGAGAGGGAGTGTTGGGGATGTTGTAGCGGTGCTATCAGTGTTTAATCAGGGATCAGGGCTTTCAAATCTTTTGGACTGGTCTTAGAAGGGCTTGACCGGATCCCTGTAGATTTTCAAATGAAGGGTTCTTAATCAAGCAACAGGTTGTTTTCTACTTGTTCCATGGCTTTACAGCGCCTTGTTTTACGTGTTTTTTTATCAGGATTTCTGCAGGCTTAGAAACCCTAAACCTTAAACCCTTCATCCCAGAAATGTTGCTGTTCCACAGACTGGTCTCCCACTGCGCCATACCTCGCAATCAAAGGTACCGACCGCAGGTCTCTGAGGTTGCAGGTAGGGGCTTTAATTTAGGGGTCTGCAAGATTTCTTATGCCCGAAATAACTCTTTTTTTTTGAGTAAAATCTTTCAGGGCTGGGGCTTTCCATGGCTTTTGAGCTTCGAAGGATATCCAGACGGATGTTCAAGCGGATCATGTAAGATAGGAAAGCTTTAAACTCTTCCATGGGTAATTCCGAAACGTCAGGATACCGTTTGCCCGATCAGGGTCCTTCTTAATCATGCGGGTGCCACCTTGTTAACCCCTTCGGTACTGCCCCCACTCAGTAACAGTTGGATAATATTCATAATATAAATATATTAGGACCTCAATGGTAGCCCTATTGTAGACAGTTACTGTATGGGGGCAGTACCCAACCTTAAGCCCTAAACCCTTAAACCAAAGCAAACCTTGAGGCTCTAAAACCAAAAGAAGGCCCTAATAGGCCCTAAACCCTGTAAACCTAAACCGGATTAGGGCTTTAGGGTCTTAGGGTTCAGGGCAGTACCCAATTAACACCGAAAGAGCAGCAAACAAAGCCAAGGAACTTCGGCCGGCCGGCTCGCGGCTCATGCAGCTTTGCACGGTTTAGGGTTTTTTGGGTTTTGGGGTTTTAGGGTTTAGGATTTTGGGGTTTTAGAGTTTAAGGTGTTAGGGTTAAAGGGTTAAGATTTAGGGTTTAAGCTTAGAGATCAGGTTCTAGGTTCTCCAGTACCTGGTCTCCAAAAGTATGTAGAATAATAGCCTGTTTTATAGGTTTATGGGCCATCATTTCGCCTACTTTTGGGGGTTTCGGTAGCACTCTTTTGCCATTTTCGTTTTAGGGTCTCCTTACTAAAACCAGAAAGTAGGAAATAAAGGATACCCTTGTTCTGTTATGAAGGGGCTACTTAGGAACCTAGTTGTCTCGGATTTAGGGTTTGGGATTTACAGGTTCAGGGTTTAGGGATCTGTAAAGGTTCCACGATGGGAGCACTTATAGAAGCTCCTTGGAAGGGGATCTGCAAGGGCGATATACGGAGTCCAGCGTTTAGGTTTTGGGGTGTGTCCGGGTTCTTGGTGGCCCGAGTAGGTTGTGAGGCTCGAAAGCCCATCAGACGCTATGCGATAGGCTAGCACGCCTTATGACTACACCCTCAGGGTCCAAAGGACCCGGTAATTGGGTATATACTTTGGTTTCGGAATTTCGGATAGTAGTTATCTACCCTAAACCCTAAACCCTAAACCCTAAACCCTACTATTTGGGACAGTAAATGATTATTTGGTACTTGGACCCTGGGGGGGCAGGTCTTAGGGCTTTCGGGTTTCACCTGCCGAGCCCCCACTTGAAGAATCAGTGGAATTTATGTTTAGCCTTGCCGTTTGCCGGTTTAGAGTTTAGGGTTTTAGGGTTAAGGGTCATTGTTAAGTAAGCCCTAAACGCTAAACCTCAAACCGAGGCAAAGTCCGAAACCACAAGTAGCTCATAATTGGGGTTTGCATCAAAACCTTCGAGCATCCCTGATCTTCCAAACCCTAAAGCACAAACTGTCAACCGTAAAGCCTATATATATATAACCCTCAGGCCCTAAACTGTAGACTTTAAATTATAAGCTCTAAAGCCCTAAACGGTTTAGGGGTAAGCCCTAAACCCCGCAAGTCCTAAGCCTTCTAGTCTGGCTTCACCTCATGCTCAGAGGCAGCGTCTACGACCCAAGAATCATTGGGGAAGGCATGGCAAATCTTGGGGGGGCTTCGGGATGAGAGATTTTGGATTTTTCGTGCGGAGGGATGTAGGGTTCAGGGTTTGGAGCTCTTTTTCTCCTTTGGCGGTTTAAGCGTCCCTTTTGGTGGTTTAGGGTTTAGGACTTAGGGCTTGGGGTTGGGTACCTGAGCTGTACGTGGGGGGGGCCATCATTTTTTGGGGCGCTGTTTCCCATAACCCTCAGGGTCCAAGTACTTTGAGAAAATCATACTCTCCCGAATAGTAGCCTACAAACTCCACTATCCTCAACCCAGGTACCTGATTCTTAGCCCTAAGGGTCCAAGTACCCACCCAATAATTATATACTCTCCCAAACGTAGAGCTACATAACTACTATCCTAAAACCCAAGTACCTTATTATTGGGTCCTTTGGACTATGAGTCCTTAGATCCCTAAACCCTATAGATCCCTTTAAAGGACCCCTTATAGATCCCTTTAAAGGAACCCCTTATTGTTGGGTCCTTTCGACCCATCGGGGTAGGTGCCTTTGGACCCTTAAGGTAAGGGCCTGGTCTATCCCCGCACGCCCCAACAAATCAGCCCGGGGCTCTTCCAGTGCAAAGCCTAAACTAGCTTAGAGGGTCCATATGTCTTACAATCATGGAATTAGGTCCCAAAAGACCATCCTTATTATGGTTTTGGGAGCTTAATTCCATAATAGTAGTATATATGAACCCTCTTGGCAGGTAGGGCTTTGGGACATTTTAGATATTCCCTTGTTGGGCTGAAGAGGATCTTACTTGTAATTTTTTCAAAGGCTTTAACAGTACCACCTAGTAAACGCGAAGACGCTGCGAGCAGTCATGCTAGTCATCGGGGTGTCTCGAGTTAGGGTTTAGGGTTATAGTCTCCATTGTAGTTCCTCTTTTGGCTGAACCATGTTTATATTTAGGTTCCTAGAAGGTAACACCAAGAGAAGAACCATAATGGAGACTGTAGGTCCTATTCATTGGGACTTCGGGTGTAGAGTTTACGGGTAGGAACAGAGCCAAATATTGCCAAGAACTTTCAGGGAGGTTGAAGCACAACTTCGCAGCCATAGAAGATCAGCAGTGGCTCGGAGGCGTTGGCAAAGGCTTCCGTTTGGGATGGACGGCCGTTGAGTTCAATCAAGAGCCGAAGCTACACAGGAAGCCGATGCGTGAGACGCTAGCCTCGGCACAGAAGCGGATCGATGAGACCAAGAAGCACGATTCTGCACCGAAACATCGAGTCCCCGAGGGAAGACAGGTGAGGAGGAAGGAGGCGGCGAGCCTCCTTCGGGAGTGAGTGCAGGAAACAGCTTGGCGCTGCCAATCAAGAGTTTGCTGTGGATCTACTTCTTGAAGACTACCTATAGTCTCCATTGTAGTTCCTTTTTTTGGTTTAACCAATTTTACATTAAGGATCCTAAAAGGTAACCCCAAAAGGGAACTACAATGGAGACTATAGGTAGTTGATGCAGCGAATGCTCAGGATTGTTTTACAGTAGAAGCCAGAAAGTTGGAATATGTTTTTTGTAACTCCTTTAAGGTAAATTATAGGGGATCCTATACCATGAAACCATATTCCAACTTTCTGGAGTTCCCTTTGGGGGTTTGGATCTGAGGGGTTTGGGGTTAAGAAGGCCTAGGTTCCCGAGACCAGGACCCTCCTTGTACCCTCAAATAGGGGTATATGGGAGTTTCCGAAAATAGGGGGTACCTTATTTTGTGGGTCCTTACAATAAGGATCCTACTACTGAAGGTACTATATTAGTGTCCCCTATTTTTGGAGCCTCCCATATGGTCCCAAATAAGGGGCATTTAGGGTCTAACAGAGGGTAGATGGAGGGTCTAGGGAAGTATATGTTGTTCTTTCTGTTTTGGGGGTCCCTGTATGGAACCGACTAGCAGGTGCATGTTGCCCTTGTTGCTCGGGGACTACTTCGCTTAGACTCTACACCTGAATTTTTTCCTAAGTCCTATAGGCCTTGGATCCTGAAATCCTTACACGCTAAACTCTCCGTTATGTGTGGGTTTCTAGTGACTTTGGATTTAGGGTTTTGGGTTTAGTGTTTAATTAGGGTTTAGTGTTTAATTAGGGTTCGGGTTTAGGGTTAGGGGTTAGGGTTTAAGGATTATGGACTGCGTTTTTGATGCGGGAAAGCCCCTACCTTGCCGCAAAACCTCTTTCCAAGGGTAAACGGAGGGGCCCTTAATCAGGACCCCCTAGGTATACACCCTTAATATAGCTATTACATACCCTTAACATAGCTATTATATACCCTTTACATAGCTATTATATACCCTTAACATACTTATTATATATCCATTGTATAGCCATTCTAGAGTAGGGGTCCCCATTAAGGCGTCCCTCCTTTTCCCCTTTGACTCCTGAGAGGCTCGCTCTCTGGGCAGCAGCCGGCTACGGGCTCTGGCACCTGATCACCCTGCTGCGACCGAAAGTTCCTAGGCTCCGAAAATCAGATCCCCCTTGAAGGAGCTTCTAGAAGTAATCCCTTCTAGAACCTTTACAGATCCCCTTAAGGTGAGCTCCAAAGACCCTAAACCCGCAAATCCTAAACCCGAAATCCGAGACCACGAGGTTCCTGAGTAGCCCCTTCATAATAAGGGTATCCTTTATTTCCTACTTTCTGGTTTTAGTAAGGATTCCCTAAAATGAAAATGGCAAAAGGGTATATCCTACCTAGACCCCCCAAAATAGGTGAAATAATGCCCAAAACCTATTAAAAGCCCGCTATTTTACATACTTTTGGGGTCCAGGTAGGCTTCAACAAGCGATGTCTCGGGTTTGGGGTTTCAGGTTTTGGGGTTTAGTGTGAGCTTCCTTCCAAGCAGAGTTTGGCTCTGTTTTTCCAGATTTGGCATCGTGCATGTCAGAAATTATAGGAAGTACCTATAGTCTCCATTGTAGTTCCTTTTTGGGGGTTACCTTTTGGGATCCTTCATGCAAAATTGGTTAAACCAAAAAAAGGAACTACAATGGAGACTATAGGTATGACACGCTTTTGGGTTGAGCGCTGGCAGGTTACCGCCTAATTGTCTACGATGCCCAGTAGTACCCTTATTCCCTTTTTCTAGTCCTAGGTTCCTTATAAAGTTACCCAATACCAAAAAGAGAGGCCTTTTTATTCCTAGGTTACTGGGTATCCTAATTGTTCATCTCTCAAAAAGCATTGACTAAGGTTCCGCCTCCACTACTCTTCCTTCCAGGCGCGCCCGTTCGAGGTCTTTTGGGATTGGGGTTTAGGGACGTGAGGCTTTGGACCTGGATTGTTTTTGGGTTTGGCTTCAAGCACCTTTGGTTTCAACTGTGGAGCTCGTGCTGTGGACAGAGGGCCCAACATTTTGCGAAGTCGGTCAGCTTGGTGATCAGGTGGGCCCGCTTTGTCCCTCGTGACTAGGGGTTTTAAACTCGATTTGCTGGACCACTCCAAGCATCCAGTCCGTCAGCCTGACCAGAAACTACATACCTGCCGTCTGAAAGAATACAGCCTTAGAACAGCCTTAAAGCATTGCAACCAATGATAAAGTCCTCCAACACCGCTACCATAATTCTGGAAACCCTGCAAAACGTTCAGTTCCCGGCAGCAACTTCATAAGATCCTTGAGCACCCTAAAACCCCAAACAACCTTGTGATAGGTCCTTATCAACGAAAAGCTCCCTCAGTGGCTTAGTTGGTAACCTTTCACCTCTTTGGAGTTTATATAGTCCAAACATAGTTCAGAAGGTTAACCGTTTTGGGGATAAGGCACTCAGCCCCTAGGCCCTAGGCCCCTGTGAGGTCTTCGAAAGCTGGGAAAAAAACGCCCAAAACACATGGAAAACTCGAAGTCCGAAACCCTCAGCCAGGACCCCCCCAACCGGCCCTTTAATTGAGCCCTAATGGACCTTAATAGAAGCATATCAACACCACTAAAGCCCAAAACTTCTAAACCCCTAAAACCCTAAACCTCTAAACTCTAAACCCCCATTAGAAGGTAGCTTGTGGGTCCTAAGAGCCTCGATTCAACTCTAAACCCTCAACCCTGAACCCTACACCCTTACCCTGTAAAGCCCTAAGCTGGGTTCTTGTTAAGAAAACTTCATTTAAGTTGCCATAAAAGGGAGATATAATAATTAGTAAGGTTTCTTTCTTATGGTAGCTTAAATGAAAATTCCTTCTCCACTAGAACCCAGTAGAAGGCTCGGGGCTGTCCTTGCCTTTGGCAGTGGTGCCGCGCTTGCCACCGTCCCAGTGGCTTGCTCAAGTCAGAGGGGTTTAGGGTTTAGGGCAGTGTAGGGTTTTAGGGTTCAGGGAAAGGGTTTAGGGTTTAGGGGTTCAGGGTTCAGGGAAAGGGTTTAATAATCATGCTACTCGGGCTCCTATTGATGACCCAGGACTACTACTCTGTCGGGGTTCCTTAGTCTTCAACAGCAGTACGGAATGTACACGTGTATCAGGTTGCTAGAGATTACAAAGTGCGTAATGCTATTCCGCAGGGCTCCTGATTGAAACGCCATGTATTTGGTAGTATTTGAAAATGCCGTGAATCATTGTGAGCGTCCTTCCCTGAAGAAGGGCTGTTCGGGAATAGCACCCTCTGACACGCTTAGAGCACCCGCACAAAGCCCTGAATGGATTGTGCTAGTTCACACGTGCAACTGAATGGGGCGGCTGAGATTAGGGCCCAGGTTTGGTTCAGGGCCCCCCTATAGAGATGTGAACAATTCGTATAGTGGTCTCTCTAGGCATTTGTTCAGGCTTGGAGTCACTTCCTCAAAGCTTGTGCGCCTAAACTCAACACACAAGAATCAAAACCCTAACTGCTATGACCCTGACCTCAAGCCCCAATCACAGCCCTAAACCCCAAAACCCTAACACCCCAAAGCCCCAAAGCCCTAAAACCCTAAAGACCCTAACAGCCCTAAGCCCTGGAACATGTAGCCGGAGTCTCGACGAAGGCTTGCAGGAAGGTGCGTTCCCGCACCGAGTCAACTGCAGACCCTGCGCCCCTTCGCCAAAGTGCGTCGGAAGCTGGGCAGAAGAGCTCCCTGCCTGCTTGAGCTTGGTGTTCTCTTAGTCGCTAGTCGCGTTTTGAATGTAAGAGTTCTACAAGGATACGTGAGGGGGTGATCGTCTCTCAGTTTAGTAGGGTTTTTTTTTTGTGCCTCAAAGTGTCTCGGTCCCAGAGGTACCACCGCCCCGCTTTCTGCGAGAGGGGGAGAGTTCTTCTGGCTCTCAAAGCTGAATCAAAGGGGAAAAGGAGGGATCCTTAATCGGGACCCCTACCCGATAATGGGCTATATCATGGGTATATAATAGCTATATTATGGGTATATACCTAGGGGTCCTTATTAAGGGTCCCTCCTTTTACCCTTGGACTGAATCATGTCAACAGGCGTATGGGAGTTAGGATTAGGGGGACTCTTGGGGATAAAGACCCTCTCAATAAGGTCCCTTTAAGGCGAGCCAGGAGTAGGGTTCATAAGGGGTACCTTTTAAGGGGTCTCTCAAACAATGCTACCTAGCGTATCTTGTTTCAGGTGTTACTCGAGAACCTCACAGTACCCACCCGCAAAAATCGCGTGCTTTGGTCTTGTTCAAAGAGCCTACTAGCCTTCTGTTTCTCTGCGTTTCTGGGGTTCAAGGCTTGGGATAGTGTGGGACTTTGTGGATTGATTTTTTCAATGAGGCTGTCCCAGAAGCATAGTCATAAAAGCCCGTACGAATATGAGAAGTTCGGACTACCCTAACCTGCAAGTCATGGTTGACTAGCCCCTTCGGCATTGCACGAGGATCCCGTGCCAGGATCCTTACGATCCTGATTTGCTTTTGATAGAAGTACCTGAAAGATAATCCCGAATTTCAAATAGCTCTCTTGTGAAATATCGGCACTAACCCTGAAGTTCGGCTTAAACAAGGACCCTGAATGCGTTTAAGTGTAGTGTTTTCTCAGCATTTCATGCAAGTGTACCAGGAAAGACCCCAACACCCTGACCTAATTGTTCAGGCTCCTATTTTGGGGGGCCAATAGCGAGGATGATGGATCGCTTCATCCAGCCCCGCTAGCACTGAATACTTAGTAGTCAGAATACAGTATATTTCCATAATCTGCCTAAACTCCACAACTCATTTGCGGAATCCTTATCGGCTTAGTAGCTGAGTTTATAAACTTTAAACTTTTTGGTGTAATGAAACCCTCTTAAGACTGACAGTTTAAACTTTTTTGGGCCTATGAGCTCGGCAACTAGGTCGGAGCCTGTATGTAAATGGCTCCAACAACGAACCCTTGAAGGAGCCCTCGACCGATTTAGTGAGGGGAACCCCTTCCATGAACCTTTCAGGGAACCCTAAAAGGAACCCTAACAAGGAACCCAAGAAAGATTGGGCTTGAGGCTTTATACATAATTATATAGGGTTTAGGGTTTAACGTATAGGGGTTTAGTAAACCCCAAACCCTAAACCTTAAAATCCTAAACCCTAAATCCCAAACCCTAAACCCTAAGCCCTAAGCCCTAAATCCCAAACCCTAAATCCCAAACCCTAAACCGTAACTTAAAGCCTCAACCTTCAACCCCAGGACCTAAACCCTAAACCCTAACGGAAAACCCTTAAACCCTAACCTAAACCCTTAACCCTAAGCCCTAATAGGTTTCCTTTAAAGGAGCCTTTCAACGCCATCCGAGGCTTCCGAGGCTTCTGAGCGCCCGGCGGGCGTTGCGACGCAGATCGCTGCGCTGCTCACGCCCGGGGACCGGCGATGGCGGGCTCGGGGATTTTGGGGCTCGGGGTTTGGGGTTGAGGGTTTGGGGTTGAGGGTTTTAGGGTTGGGGTTTGGGGTTTAGGGTTAGGCTTTGGGGTTTAGGGTTTTGGGTTGTTTTGGGGTTCCGATTCGGAGAGGAACCCTGTAGGGTTCCTATTTTGGTGAGTCCCTTTTCGGGGTCGGTTGCTGTATTGCAGGCCTAGGAGGCGTTTTGCTGTGCTTGTTGGATGGAGGGTACAGGGTTTATCCGGGTCTGTAAGTTCTCTGAGGGGTTTGAGGCTTGGGGGGGTTCCTTTTCAGCGCACCTTCGAGGGATCTCTGTGGGTTCAGGGTTTAGGGTTTTAGCCTGTAAAGGTTTCTTGAGGGTGTCACAAGGGTGTTACTCAACGGCAGGTCTCTCATGAACGGGCACAAGAATGGAAGCGCGATATTCAACCTCAGCCCTTAGGCGACGATATCTTAGCGCCCTCCTACTGGCATGGAGTAGAAAATCTAAGGGTTAGCAAGGCTCCCTTTAAAGGTACTATAGCAGGGCGCCATACTACGGCTCCTTTCAAGGGTTCCTTTAAAGGAGTTGCACGTTCTCACTAAGAGTACATCAGCCTAGGGGGCTACAATGGGATCTGTTTCTACTTGTACTGTTTGGTGGTTTAGTGTTTGAGGTGTATGGTCTTTCGAGTTTTTGCTTCTGGTTGAGATCGTTTTCGGCTTCATAGAGGAGGTTTTCGTAGGCTCAGGAGTTGACTTGCGGCTTCAGGTTTAGGGGTGAAAGGGCTTTGCTGCAAGCTTCATTTGGGCTCTTGGGTTTTCAGAGGTTTCGGAGGCTTTGTGGTTTTCACGGGAGCAACATCATACTATAGAAAATGAAGTCCCTAAGACACCAAATTCTAGCAGCCCTCTCACCACCAAATTGACCCCCTGCAAAGCCTTCATGAAGCCAACTTTTAAGCCCGACCTTCTTCGAACCATGCAGATGCAAAAAGACCAAATAAACATGACTTAGAAACCAGAAACCCTGCAGAGCCCTCTAACAAAGCCTTATAAGCCTCAGGTATATCAGAGCACCGATCTCCCCACAACCCTCAAAACGCACACGCAACGCATCCCTGAACCTCCCTATAGTCTCCATTCTCCATTGTGGTTCCTTTTTTGGTTTAACCAATTTTATATTACCAAAAAGCAACTACAGTAGAGATTATAGGTAAAGCATACAATGTACCCCAAAACACTGTTCCGATGATTGTAGTTCCTTTTTTTGGTTTAACCAATCTAACCCCGACTCCCAGACCTTCCAAAATCCATTAATTAAGGAATATACCTTAAATTATAATAGGGTCCCTAATATGATTTAAGGTATATTCCTTAATTAAGGGGTCTTGGAAGGTCTGGGCTTCAGAAGTTTCCGACACGAGGCTCCTCCTGGGCATCTGCGCGCTGCTCTGCGCTGCCCTGACGCAGCTGGCAGCGCCCCCTTTGGTGGCGCAGGCAAGGCGGATTTTGGGTTCCACCTGTCGGGAGACTCCTAAGCCTTAGATCATCATAGCCCAAAGGGTCCTATGTATTGTTATGGGGGTTACCTCCCTGAGCTATTTAATGGTAATTCCTAAATAGAAACCCTACAATCAAGTATATAAGTATATAGGTACAGAGTACCCTTTGGGTAAGAGTCATTGTTTGAAGGGTCCACAAAGACGTACTTTATTCGGTCATTCGGTACCTGGGTTATGGATCATAGTTTTGCTCATCCGAATTTGTGAGAGTACATCGGGATATGGAATGTATGGGACACAGGTTCTCAAGGGACTAGCTTAAAATTCGAGAGCTGTTAACGGCTCCCAGAGCACGTAGTCAACTTGTAGAAGCGCCGGGGAAGCTTTACTAGTCAAAGGGCTGCATTCGTCAGCAGAAGACTGATTTGTCTTTTGCTCCTTCGGTGCACCGACACGTGGTAACCAAAGAGCAGTGCCCCATGCTCCACCACCTGCGAAGTGTATGGAAGAAATTCGGTGGCCTCCGCCAGGCGTTGTTTGCTGCCACGGCTGGTGTGCTTCGGCTGATTTCAGCGAGTCTGTTGATTCGAAGCCCGAAACCTGAGACCCTAAACCCTATAACCTCAGCCGTAGTGTTGTACGCTTTGAAGTTATTCTGACCCTCTTGCCTGCGGAACTCCAAAGATCCTAATCCCTAGACCCGAAGCCCTGCAGTAAGTCCAAAAACGCCCTAAACCTTAAGCTAAACCCTGAACCCTCAAACCCTGAACCCCCACCTCCTGAAGCCCGAACCTCAGACCCTAAACCCAAAGCTCCTGAACTGAAAACCCTCTACATACATCCTCAGTCCTAGGCCATGCTTGCAGTTCCAAACCTTACGAACTCCAAACTCAATAAATTGTAGTATCCTTAAGGGAGGGGGGTCCAAGTGGGGGTATATAGCCTATTGATCCCTAATTCTCCCTAGTACTCCCTAGTACTCCCTAAGGTTCCCTTACAGTCCCTATAACCTGATCATCCCAATTCCTAAA
Source organism: Symbiodinium sp. CCMP2592 (assembly GCA_905221615.1). Classification (NCBI taxonomy): domain Eukaryota; class Dinophyceae; order Suessiales; family Symbiodiniaceae; genus Symbiodinium; species Symbiodinium sp. CCMP2592. The sequence continues at coordinate 676,835 of CAJNDT010000302.1, read as the reverse complement.
CCAGCAGGTGGTCACGAAGAAATGGGAGTTTCCGAAAATAGGGGGTACCTTATTTTGGGGTCCTTACAATAAGGATCCTACTATTAAGGGTATTATATTAGGGTCCCCTATTTTCGGAAACTCCCAAATAGTCATCCATAGGGTTTAGGTACTATGGTTGGGAGAAGCTTCCCTGTAGCCCTGGCATGCACCAAGGAGGCTGCAGTCTTGAGCGGGAAAGCGGCTGAGCTGAAATTGATGGCGCTCGGCGGTTCTCTAGTTTTTTGCCGGGATTTTGATTTTGCCTCCACCCTAGGCCGATATGGGGGTTTCCGAATATTCGGGACCATAATACAGTGCCCCAAATAGTAGGATCCTTATTATAAGGACCCCTAAATAGGGTACCCCTAATTTTCGGAAACTCCCATATCCCCTACACCCCAAAACTCTATAACCCTACGCCCAAAGGTCTCAGCCTGAAGAGGTGAGCCTATTACTTACCATCATTGTTCCTACTACTGTTCCTGATCACTATTAATACTATGGCTATCAACAATATGACTACCATTATTAGTACTTCTATTACTATGAAGTATGACTACTATGATAGTTAGGGTTCAGGCTTTAGGGATGTCATAAGGGAGTTTCCGAAAGTAGGGCCCCTAATATAGTAACCTAAATAGTAGGATCCTTATTATAAGGACCCCCCCCCCAAAAAAAAAGGTACCCCCTTATTTTCGGAAACTCCCATAAAACTCGCCTTGAATGAAGTATGACCACTATGATAGGGTTTAGGGTTTAGGGAGGTCATAAATCTCGCAAGCCTTGAATGAAGGGTTTAACCAACTATCTATTAAGGATCCTATAAGGTAACCCCCAAAAAGGAACTACAATGGAGAAAATAGGTAGGGCTTAGGGAACTATGATAGGGTTTAGGGTTTAGGGAAGTCATAAAATTTCGCAAGCCTTGAGAAAAAAAGGTCATAAAACTCTGAAGCCCTAAACCCTAAACCCTAAACCCTAAACTCTGAAACCCTAAACCCTAAACTCGTGAACCAGAAAGACGCCATTGCACTTTAAAAAAAACCCTAAACTCTTGAAGCCTCCTTGTACTACCCCTCAAAGGAACCCTTATAGATCCCTTTAAAGGAACCCTAGGAGGCCTGAATTTAAGAGGCTTGTCTCCTCGTGGCTGTGGCCCTGGCCCTCGCTTTGCTCAACGGCCTCCGGGCCTTCGCGTTCCACATGGCGCGAGTTCGCTGCTTGGCCTCGAAGCAACTGTAGGGCTTAGGGGTTTATAGGTTTAGGGTTTAGGGTTTAGGGGTTAAGGTTTAGGGTTTAGGGTTTACCTAAAGGCTCCAAAGTAGTTCTTTTTTGGGGTTCATATAAAGAATCCTATAGGGTAATCCCAAAAAGGAACTACTATGGAGCCTATGGGTATAGGTTTAGGGGTTGGGGGTTTAGGGTTTAGGGTTTAGGACTGTGAGTGATCCCATGATGGACCCTCTACAGATCCCCTTAGATGAGCTCCTGAGACCCTAAGACCCTACACCCGTAAATCCCAAAGCCTAAAGCCCAGACAACTGGGTTCCTAAGTAGCCCCTTCATAGCAAGGGTATCCTTTATTTGCTACATTTTGGTTTTAGTAAGGAGACCCTAAAGTGAAAATTTCAAAAATGAACTGCCTAGAGCCCCAAAAGTACGTGGAAGAATGGCCCGAAGCCTATGAAAGGCTATTGTTCTACATACTTTCGGGGTCCAGGGAAGGACCTTAGGGCTCATGGGGTTTTATGGGTTCAGGGGTCTAGGATATTTTTGGGGGTTTGGGGTTCAAGAGTTTAGGGCTTATGGGTTTGGGGTTTAGGGCTCAGGGTTTGGGGTTAGTGTTTGTGTGTCCACATCTGTGTGTGTGTGTGTGTGCAGCGCTTGGTTACAGGTTCAGGGTTTGGGGTCTGGTGGGGAAGAGAATTGGGTGTTTACTATACGGGCCTTACTTAACACTAGTCTGGGGGTTCCTTCTTATAACTATAGGATAAGGGGCCCCCAAACCCTAATTATTCTAGTTATTAAGGCCCCTATATTATGGCATTAGGGATCTGCTTTTTGGGTTTTGTGCACGCCTTTGTGGTCCCTCCTGATCGGCAAGGCTTCGTGAGTCGCTTGCGCGAACGCTGCTTCCGTCACTACATGTGCCGCGGCTGTTTCTGTTTAGGGCTTAGGGTTGAGGGTTTAGGGTTGGGGGGGAGGTTCAGGTTTCAAAAGGGTTGGAAACCCTATAATCCCCCGTGTCAGTCTCCAAAGCCCGTAGTTTCACCGCATCGAAGTCACTTATGCACCCTGTGATAGTCTCTTCGCAAAACCCCTGAGATTTCAAGCCGAAGTTGATAAACCATTGTACAGTACATTACAGTACCCCTAACAACTTGACATGCCCTTACTTATGCACGGTCGGATAGCCTTTTTTTTTTAAATCCCTGAGATTTCAAGCCGAACTTGATAAGCCATTATACAGGATCGCCCCTTTGGGTACTGCCCTCACTCAGCAACAGTTGGATAACATTCATAATATAGGTATGTATACTAGAACCTTAATAGTAGCCCTAGTATAGACTGTTACTGTATGCGGGCAGTACCCAAGATCGCCTCATGACAAGGTCGCAGGACATGGCTTTCTTTGACAAGGCGGTGCTTAGGGCGATGGCGGGTTTTGGGTTTGGGGCGTTGGGGATAGGGTGTAGGGTTTTTAAGGTTTGTTTGTTTTTGTTGGGGTTCAGGGTTTTGGGGATGGGTTTTTGGGAATGAGCAGAGTTTCTTCGGGGTTAGAGCCGAGGGGCTTCAGGGTGTCAGGGCAAGGGAGGGTTTTTTAAGTTTTGAGGGTTTTTTTGCTCTGGTTTGGTACTTCTGATGGACAAAATCCTGCATGACCCTAAGGACTCTAAACTATGGGAATTATGGTATCTTCCTTATCATGGGTAATGCAGGATTTTGTCCATCAACAGTAGTGTGGGGATTTAGGTGTTGCTTACGCGTGGAGCCTGCAGCATGGGAAGGCTTCCTTTCAAAGGGGAAAGGAGAGACCCTTAATGGGGACCCCTACCCTATAATGGGCCTATATTAAGGGTATATAATAGCTATATTGAGGGTATATACCTGGGGGTCCTTTTTAAGGGTCCCTCCTGTTCCCCTCGGATACTTGCATGGCTGAAAGTGCCAGGAAACGAGTGAGCGCACGGTTTCTGATTTAGGAGTCAGCGGTGTCTTGGGGTTGAGGATACGGGGGTGTTGCAGGGTTCTTGCTGAAATCACACAGCTGTCGAATCTGCATCAGTGATAGTTGCGATACTGCTTTAGGGTAGGAACCTGATTAAGAAACCTTGGGCCTAGAACCCCTAAACTTGCAGGATTCATATCAGGAACCCTAACAAAGGCCCAAGGTTTCTTAATCAGGTTCCTACATTATTTTCGTACCCTTATAGATCCCTTTATAGTAACCCTTATAGACCCCTTTAAGTACCCTTATAGAATATCCCTGAAAGTAACCCTTATAGACCCCTTTAAGGGAACCACCTTAACCGCGGGCTCCGAGCCAGGTGGATGCTTCAGAGCTGACATCGAGGTTGACATCAGACTGTCAGATGGCCAGCTGACCTGCACGGTCTTGGGGTCTAGGTTTAGTGCTTATAGGACTTGGGCTCGATTCTTTTAACGGGTTTAGGTTTACGGTTTGAGGGGGGAAGGGTTTAAGTTCAGGGTTTAGGGTTTCGGATTCTGGGAGGGCTAGGGAAGCTTTGAACCTCACGAACTAAATAATGAAGGGACCTGGATAATTAGAACAGGGTTTTGGGGCCCATTTTACGATACCTGTAATAAGGAGCCCCCAAAATGGTGTCGGTAATTATTTACCACTATGGGCTATTAGACCCTAAAGATCCCTATTAGGACCCTATTAAGGGTAGATTAAGGTACCCATAAGGTCTAATAGCCCATAGTGGTAAGCCTCGATATCAGTCAAAATTAGGAGGTGGAATCTCCGAAGGTTTCAGAAAGAGGGGCTCCGCGGGTTCAGAGTTAGGGTTTAGGGTTTAGGGTTTAGGGTGAGCTTCAGCTGAGAAAAGCCGTACACCCAGGCCTAATCCTAATTCCCTGAAGCCCTGATCCTTAAACCTTTCTAGAATACGCCCAAGCCTGAGCAAAAAGCCCTGAAGACATAGGGTCAGGGATGTAGGGGTTTTAGGGTATACTTTTCCCCAGGTGGTTGCCAACTTTCCTTGTCTGAGCCTCCCCGAGGTCTTCGCTAGCCTTGATGACGTGCTAAACTTTCTCCTGCGGTCGAGCAGCGTCACCTTCCTAGGCTCCTCGGCGAGCCCGTTGGGTTCAGGATTTAGGGTTTAGGGGTTAGGGTTCCAGGGTTTCGGGTTTAGGATTTTGGAGTCTTATCTAGGGCTTTGTCTTGGAGGCCGTCTCACAAGGAGCCTATTTTCTTAGAGTCCAGAAGGGTCCTTATCATAATTATTGGCTCCCCTAAGACCCGAAGATGTGCTCCAAAGCCAACTCCAGATCCCAAACTCCAAACCCTAAAGCTACCATGTGGGCAGTTGTCAAAATCAGGGTCCGTTTTTGGGTAAATACCCTAAATATTAGGTGCCGTATTATGATCGGGACCCAAAAAAGGGACCCTACATAGTTTTGACAACCACCCATGTAGCTACGGTTGACGATATAAATCCTGAACTACCCATAATAAGGAATATACCATAGTTCCGATAGTTTAGGGTCCTTAGGGTATTCAGGATTTATATCATCACCGGTAGTTTAGGCTACAGGTAGACCTTAGACGGCCACGCAGGAGCCGGGACCCCAACAGCCCTAGTCAAGAAGCATGATCAGTTTGAAACCAGGCTCCTTAGTTTGATTATTGAGTGTAGTATCATAGAAACATATATATATATATATATATATATATATTGTAGCATGCATATAAATGTATATATATATATACACACCCTCGACGAAACTGAGTCCAGTCAGTATGAATGCCCATATATGTTGACTGCCCTACCCTGACGAGCTGTGAACTCCTTGAAGTTTCGTGTGCTTGTGGAAACCTGTTCTAAAACCTTGACATAAAACCCTAAACTCCCAGAGCCCGAGACGTGTTTTTTATTGTACTGCATAGATCAAAAGCGTTCCAAAGTGAGAACCCGACGGCTGGTGCGAGCAATGTCGTGTAATATCGTTCAATTTTCTGGGCAAACCCGAACCCGAAAGTCGTGAGAAGCGTAGGCGTAGACCTGATGCCACACACCTCTCAAGCGATGCCTCGTTAATGCAACCACTGTATCATAAAGCAGTTACAGCACCTTATCGAACCTGAACAAGACCCAAAGCCTAAATCTTATGAAACCTAAAACCTGTATAGAAAGCACTGTAGCATACAGGAACTCTCAAATGTCCCTACACGATCCCATCAAGCCTCACAAAAACTCAGAAAACCCCAAACCCTGCATACCTTACCCTCTAAGCACTAACCCTAAACCCGACACCCTAAACCCTATACCCAAAACCCCAAACCCAAAACCCTAAACCCTACACCCCAAACCCTATAAGAACATTCCCAAGGCTCGGTGGCGTTGGTGCGGGCCTCTCCTCGCCTCGCTCTGCTGGCGGCTTCGGTGCTGCTCTGCCTGGCTGTCTCCACGCGCAGGCGCGCTTGTTTTCGGAGTCCGGTCTAGGGGTTCTGGGTGTTTTTGGGGTTTAGGGTTTGCAGTTTAGGGTTTCGGGTTCAGGGTTCGGGTTTTCGGGTTCCGGTTTATATAGGGGTTTTGGGTGTTTTAGGGGTTTAGGGTTTAGGGTTTGCAGTTTAGGGTTTCGGGTTTGGGGTTCGGGTTGAGGGTTTAGGATTTAGGCTGTAGGGTTAGGGCCTCATAAGGATTCCATGAGGGTTTTTACACAGGTGTCACTAAGGCACGTTTTGAAGGCTCCAGGAAGGGTTCATAATTGAAGGGTTCCAGCAGTTCATGATGGTATTAGGGTGTCATTAAGTCTTGCAGGAATTACCTAGGTTCTCGCTGAATGTTTAAGGTAGGGCTTAGAGCATAATGGCTGATTTGGAGTCTAAGTAGAGAGGTTTGAAGGGTTTGAAGGGCCCACAGATGTGTGAAAGTTCATGGTCCACGTGCTACGACAGGCTTCTAAAGAGATTCTGCAAGGGTACTACAAGGATTTCGTGTTGACGGCTACTGTGAGGGTTGAAGCCAAAGTTCAAGGGCTGTACCGGATTGGACTATTCAGTATGCTCTTGTATGTGAGTTTGGAAGTAGACAGCCTCACTTCATTGCAGCAGAGTCCTGAACGCAGGAAGCCTTAAACTTGGTTGAGGAACACTACGGCCCCAGACCCCACAACCCAAATCGTGATGGGCATCATGTTGCCGCAAGCAAGCCTTAGAATCCTTGAAGCCAAGACATTCAAGCCTAAACCCCGAAACCTTAAACCCTAAACCCCGAATTCCTTTGAACCCTAGGCTGAAAGCCTCAGAAGGCCCAACCCCGAAACCTAAAAGCCCCGAATGTCAGACCCTAAGCATGAAACCCTGAAGCCCTTTTTTTGAGGGCCTTTAAAAAAAAACAAAAGCCCGAAGCCCCAAAACCTAAAACTTCTAGCACCTTCATCTTCAACCCCTAGAACCAGCCCCTACTTGAACCCTGAAGAACCGACCGTTTTCAGGACTTAGTATAAGGAACTCATAATATCGGAAACCCCAAAAAGCTAGAAACTTCAGGGTTAAGGTAGGCCCTTATTTTCCATGGGATTCAAAGGCCTCCCTTCACACCCCAAAACCCTGGATTCGGAGGTACTCTGAGGCCAGGGCAGTGACACGGGCAGCGTGGTTCTGTGGTTGGCATTTTAGGTTTTCGCAGGGTTTAGGGTTTAGGGTTTAGGGTGGTTCTGTGGTTGGCATTTTAGGTTTTCGCAGCGTTTCGGGGCTAATTGGGGTTGTTTGCAAGAGGTTTCAGAGGTGGGCTGAAGGTTGCCCTAAGGCTCCAAACAGGCGTAGGGGCTTTGTGGGCGAGGGTTTGGGCTTTGGGGGCTAAGGTTTAGGATCTCACTACGAGGGTCAAGGAGCATTAGGGTGGTGGCATGAACCTTTGTAAAACAGAGCCCGGGATCATGGGTTCTGCTTACGTACCTTCATCTCACCATTCGAGGCTTATAGTTGGGGTTTTGGGTAAGGGTGTTTGGGGTTTAGGCTTAGGGTTTATAGGGTTTATAAAGTTTATATGGTTTATATGGTTTTGGTTTTTAGGTTTCGTTTCAATCGCGGGCTTTGAGGTTCAGGGGCTTGCGGGTCTCAATTCCTTGCGGTAGGTGGCAGACGAATCCGGAAGGCTTCTCATTCTCATTGATCAGGGGCATACCATGGCAATAACAACGCTAATAATTTACACATACAGCAATCAGTGGTGATGATGATGATTACTATTGCTATATATACGGTTAGTAGAGCATTCACGGCTACATGTTGCAACCCGTAGACTTCAATAGCAGTCCTAAGAAGAACCCTTGTAGCACCCTTTCTCTCAGACCTTTCAGAATCCTAAACCCTAAAGTACGCTTGCACCGTAATTTGCGGAGTTGCCTAAACCCCAAACGCAAAATCCTAAGCCCCTACACTCCTAAGCCCTGAACAATCAATGCTTGCCTTGCAGAGTCGGAGGTGCGCCGGCAAACGACGGCAGAAACGCAGGAGTTTGGGTGGGTTCAGGGGCAGGTTGTTGGGGTTTAAGGCAAGGGTTTGCGGTTGCGGGTTTCGGGCTCAAGATTTGTGCTAATGTTTGGGGCTTTGGAATCCAGGTTTAGGGTTTATGGCAAGTTGATTATTCCTGGAGCAAAAATGCATTGCCTGTTCCATCTAAATCCCTATGGACCCTGACCCTCCTCAACCCCAAAAGAAACTATGCTCTAATCCTCCTCTTCCGCATATGGGAGTTTCCGAAAACACGGGGTACCTAATTTTGGGGTCTCTATAACAGGATCCTACTATTTAGGGTACTATATTAGGGTCCCCTATGTTCGTCCCAGGACGCCGTTGCAGAGCTCAGCCGCGTGGCGGACGAGGGCCTTGCCGGCCTTGCAACGGTACGCGCCCTGGGCGCCGAGGCGCCGCGGGTCGCCAAAAACCTACAAAAACTAGGATGCCCAGTAGTACCCTTATTCCCTTTTTGTAGTCCTAGGTTCCTTATACAGTTACCCAATACCAAAAGAGAGGCCTTTTTATTCTTAGGTTACTGGGTAGTTATCCTAGAAAATCCCTCAACCCTTCAAGGTCCTACCTTTTTCGGGTTCTGTTAAAAGCTCTATAAGGGTTCCTTTCAGGGGTCTATAGGTCTCAAGACTCAAAACTCTACCAATTTTTTGGGGGTGTGGGGCAGGCTTAGGGTTGAGGGGTTTCGGGTTGTAGGGTTCAGGGTTCAGCCCATTAAAGGCCCTACCTTTCCCAGGGTTCCCTTTTTATGATTTCCCTATGGTTTCACTCCACTTTTCAGGGCTTTCGTAAACCCAAAGTATTTAGGTAAACCCTACACCCCCACAACCCTAAACCCTAAACCGTAGGTATATAAGATAATGGCCCGACGCCTCAAAAAGGCGATTATTCTACATACCTTTGGGGTCCAGGAAGAAGCTACCACCCGGGGTGGTTGTGAAAATTCTGGTCCCTCTTCGGGTCCTTATTACAATACGGCACCTAATATTTAGGGGACCCCAAAAGTGGCCATAATTTTGACAACTACGCAGTAGTTAGGTGAAGAAGCTATCTGACAGGACACTCATCGGCGCCTCTTCTCAGAGCAGAACGACAGGATCCTGTCCATCCAGCAGCGAAACAGCAGGAGACTCATTCCTCCAAGCACGGAGTTTGCCAAAAAATCGATAACTCATTTAGGGGGCTTTAGTTAGTTGCCTTTACTATTCTGTGGGGTTCCTTATTATGGGTATAGTATCTCATAATGTCACAGTGTGCCCTGATCTTCATTATCTGTTGTATTTGCGCAGGTACACTGTACATCATGCATATGTCTACGAATTGACAATTGTGCCTCCTCAGCGGCTAATGAACCCTAAACCCGAAGCCCTACTTATCCTCCATCAATCCCCGACCCCCAAACCCTAGACGGTGTGACAACACCAACCCTGCCCATAATCTTTAATTAATTAAGAGAAGGAGCCCCCTAAACCTGACCCTAGGCCCTAAACCCCAAACCCGAGAGTCTTGAAAAGAAGGAACCCTAGGGATCAAGATAGCCCAAAAGCCTCGTATAGTATGGTCTTTGGGCCCAGAAGCCTTAATATATGAGTCCTTAGATCCCCCAAAAGCCCGAAACCCTGAACTTATATGAGCCCTTAGATCGTCAGGGAACCTTCCCCAAAAGCCCAAAACCCTGAACTTTTCTCTGAGGCTATGCCTCTGGCCTGTTTGGCCTGGCGAGCGTTTCGCTCAGCGGCACCGGCCTCGGACTTTTGCAGAATTTTTCCCAGAGCTCCAAAGGGTTCTCTGAGAATTTTTGGTTAACTCTGAAAAACACCTATAGAGTTCTCTGAGAAGGAATATGCTTCAGGGTTTGTGTTTTGGATTTAGAGTTTGGGGTAGAAGTAGAAAGACACGGTTAAGGGTTTAGCAAAGGGTTCAGGGTTTAGGAAAGGGTGCAGGGGTTGACTAGGGTTTCAGGTTGGGAATGGCAGTAGACTTGACATTATGTGCTTGTTCGTGCTCTTCGAAGACTGTGACTAGGGGTCTGGGTTCGTATTTTTTGACCCGAGACTGCAGCATCCCTAAACCCCCAGACCCCAAACCCTGAACCCTACGCCCGACCGAGGAAGGCCCAGAAGAAAAAGATGGTAGGAGAAGCCAACGGAATAAACTCACCATGGGACTCCTCTCGAAAATCTAAGACCCAAAACTCCTGGACGCTAATACTAATGAACCCTAAAAGCCTAAACTCGAAACCCTAAACCCTGGCACGAGAAGGCATCTCCAGAGCGATGACTCTTGTTGTGGGTGGCTCTCTGGTGCTCTCCCCGCGTGATCGGTGCCTTGGCGTTTCCTGGATCAAAACCCCTAATGTGGGGGCCTTAATACATAGAATGGCATAGAAATTATCTCCCAAGACCCTATTCTAATTATTAAGGGTAAATACTCCTTGCTTTCCACGTGGGCCTGCGAAGGTCGACCCGGCTAGCCGAGACTCCGGACGTTTTGACACAACAAGGAACGAAAAACAGATCGTAGGGCTCCTTTAAAGGAACCCTGAAAGGAACCCTTAAGGGTAGTACGGGGTCTCGTTTTCTATAATAGAGCTCAGTTGAAGCCATAAGCCCTGTGGGTCTGATGACCTACTCTCAGCACATCCTTGGCAGATAAGGCTGAATGGGGAGATCCTGACGTGTCTTGGCAGATACAGCAGGAGCACAGCTGAAACATGTCTGCACGGTTCCTGCAAGATCGGGCCAGAAGAAGTTGCGGGAGCCTCTCCACAGTTGGTGATAGTCCATATTAGCTATGCAACCTGGACAGCGTCGTCAGGCAGTTCCTGCTCTACCTCGACATGGTCGTGCGAGGCTGCGGCATTCTTGACACTGCCCTCGCCTGCTTAGAGTTAGGGCAGGTAGGGGCTCTTGCTAAGGGTCGTCCAGGATTTCATACTTAGAGTTAGGGGTTCTTGCTAGGCTAAGGGCTGTCAAGGATGTCTTAGTTGCAGATTTTCGCAGAGCTTACTGGGGTGTTCGCCGTGGTTTTTGGGGGGCGTTACAGGGCATGTACCGGGTGTGATAAGGGTGCTCTGAGGATTTTGTTGGCTGTCGAGGATTTGCAAAGCATTTCTAGAGCCCAAACCCGGGAAACAAAGAAAGCCAAGCAAAAACAAAATGCCTAAACCCTAAACCCCTAGACCCTAAACTTTAAACCGCCACTTCGAGAATTGCCCGAAACCTTGACTGCGCACCAGGCAAAACGGTGTTTTAGGGTTTAGGGTTTAGGCTCCAGGGCTCGCTATAAACCTAAACCTAAGTTGTCGAGCCCAGGTAGGAGATTTTGAGAGCCCATAGCCCTCCACACAGTTTCGAAAACCGCCGGCAACAGCGGCATCAATTTGGGCCCTGGGAACAGTTGCAGCACCAAGCACCAACAGGCCTAGTACACGCCTTGTAAACAGCCTAATGCTTCAAAGACCGGAAAGCCCATACCCGTTTATCTTACATCGGCCCCCTCCAACAAAGAAAACCGCTCTCAAACCCAACCCCGCTGTGCCTAGGAACCTACAGTACCCCCTTTCAACAAGAACATAGAAAAGCCAAAAGACACAAGACAACAAGAACAACATGAGCAGACAAGCATCAGCACCACGTGGATGAACATGTTTGTACATATATATATGTATATGTTTATTTATGTATATTCATTATTATTACTATTCTTATTATATATATACACATGTAACCGTGATAAACATAGGTGCATACGTACACACATGCAAGAACAAGGAGTTGTCAATGCTGATCTCGCCAGGTGCACAGGACCTGGGCGAGGCGGGCAAAGGGCTGCGAAGAGACAGAAACAAGCCCAAGCTTTTCCTAGCTGTTGCAGTAGAAGGCAGAAAGTTGGAACATCCTTATCATCATGCCGTTCAGGTAAAAGTATAAGGAATCTCAACACTTATCATCCTAAATCCATGTTCCAACTTTCTGGGGTTCACTGTATAACTCTGTCAAACTAACGATGGTATGTAAGTTGGATGCTGTTCTGACACAGTAAGTAATACGGTCAGCAAGGTGTTCTTCGGATTGTTGTGGCTGTAATCGGGGCTACCCACTGGGCTAGAGCCTCTAAGATTATCCGAAGCACTCCAGACCCAGCAAAAGACCTATGAATTCGTGTGAAGTTCCATACGGCCACAAAACCTGACTAAGCAGACCCTTAACTTCTAAACCCCGGTTTCCTGGACAGAAAAGCTGAACCCTACAGACCCTCATGCCCAGAAGGTAGCCCTACATCCTGAACCCTAATATTGTCAAAAAGCCTTTAACCCTAAACCAAAAAGAACAAAACCCCATAAAGTCTAAACCAAAAAACCCTAAACCCCTAAACCGTGAATCCTGACCCTAAAAGCCCTCAACCCTAAAACCTTACACCGCCAGGGGTTTGCAGCCAGTGCACAGGACTGGTCGACTGCTATGGAAGCCCTGGGAGCATCAGAGGCCAGAGTGGTGGCTTTAGGGTTTAGGGCTTAGGGTTTTGGGTGTAGGGTGGAGGGTTTAGGTTTAGGGTTTAGGGTGTAGTAGAAGAAGAAGTAGAAGAAGTAGTAGCAACAGAACTAGCAAATAGTACTAGTACTGGTACTAGAACTCGCACTAGTACTAGTGGTATAGTAGTATTGTTGCTACTGCTGTAGTCTGTAGGGTCAGGGTTTGTGGATTGAGGGTTTCGGGCTTAAGGGTTCAGGGTTGCGAGTTTCCAAACAAACCCTGCATCCCCCATTCAAACTGCTAGCGAAGACGCAGGAAACCTTTCGAAATCGTGAAAAGCCTTCTCAACCTTAGGAAAACAAACCCTCTATCCTATATCCTAAGTCTTTAATCCCCAACTCTATAGCTCCCAAAGCCCTAACTCCGATATCCCCAAACCCTAAATCCTAAACCCTAAATCCTAAACCCTAAACCCCAAACCCCAAACCCTAAACCCCAAACCCCAAACCCTAAATCCCAAAACCCTAACTCCGAAATCCCTGAACCCTAAATCTCTTGCCTTTTCTGCAGGCGGTGCTTCGCAGCCTCAGCGCGAGTCGAAGGCGAACGCAGCATGGGAGGAAGCTCGAGCTCCCTGGCAAAATTATCTAAGGTCAGACTAGGTAGGGCTTTGATAAATTTTCACGTTTTGGGCTGAAGAGGATCTTATTTGTTAAATGTTTTCAAAGGCTTTAAACGCACCACCTAGTTCCTTAGCCTCTTTAAGGGGCCTTCTACTGGGTATGTATATATATATATATATATATATATATATAAGGATCCCAGGGATACTAGGGGCCCATGGTTTCATCCCTGGCAAAATTAGCCCCGGGTTGGGGTTTGGTGGATAGGTTGTGGGGTTATTGATAGTAGCTTCGTCCGAGCAACATTATAATTTAGGTTCTTTTACCCTGTAGGTTTCTTTGTCCTGAGGGCTCTCCGGGATTCTGAGGTTTCCCCAAAGTTTTGGCGTGTTTCATCTTATGGGTTTCTGATTATCACCAGCCCCTCGCGCGCCAACAAATCCCAGTGCGTGTGTGGGCTCGCCAGGGAGCAGCAGCGGCACTAAACCCTAACCTCCGCACAAGGAGCTTAATTTAAGCTACCAGAGCAAGGAAGCCACATTTGATACACCAGATCCCTATTACGGTAGCTTAGACCAAGCTCCTCACGAGATGCCAACAGCCAGATCACCATCACCGACACCGATCAAACCACCTACGTTCCAACGGTTCATCGTATCCCGACCCTGCAGTTGGTTTAAGTCTACCACAGTGGAGATGCATTCTTTTCAGTCAGTTCTTCCACTACTTCGTGTTTGTTTTGCTGTTCTTACTTGCCGCCGTGCCGCCTGGATGATAGCATTTAATAGTCACTACTCCTACCCTAAGGCTCAAAATGGCCCAAAAGCCTTATGTAATATGGTCTTCAGTCCCAAAAGCCTTAAAATCTGAGTCCTTAGAGCCTTACTCCTAACGCTTATTGGAGTTCAAGCATCCCACGCTTTGCGAGTTAGAAGGCGCTAGAGTGCAGAACCCAGAAAGTCGGAACATGGATTTAGGATTTAGGGTTTAGGGTTTAGGATTTAGGATGGTTAGTGCGGGGATCCCCTACCTAGACCCCCCAACTACTCTCTAATATACCTCCAATACCAGGGCCATAAGGGCTCCATTAAAGGGCCATTGGGGGGTCCTGGCATATACTTTACCTTTAAGGCCATGAGAAGCTTGATGTTCCAGCTTTCTGGCTTCTACTGTACTCTCTGAGCGCGGAGAGCCCAAGGTCTGTGTCTGGCGCCCCTCAGACGCAATTTGGAGCATCGCGGTCACCTGCACACTTCAGAACTGGGCCTTCTTCTTCTGGTTGGCTCTTAGGACTTTAACTTTTTGGGTGTCTATATGAACTGTAATCATGAAGGAGGCGAAAAGTTCAACGTCCAGGAGGGGTTCCGAAGTCGGCCAAGAGAACCCCCCGCAACATCCTTATCCAACCAACAACCGCTTCATACGAATCTGAAACAACACATTGTGTGTGGCAACCTAAGTACACAACTGCCACAACCCCTAATAACCCTTCGACGACGAGGCATCAGCATCCTTACAAACAACAAAGTGCTGTTCTCATGTCCGTAAACCCTGAACCTAAACTCTAAACTCCAAAACCTCAAACCCTGAACGCCTAACGCCAAACGCCGAAACCCTAAAAGCAAACCCTAGATGCTACTCGCCTAAACCCTTAAACCCCAAACCCCCAACCCCCCTAACCCTGAACCCATAAAGCTAAACTCTGAACCCCAAACCCCAAACACTAAACCAAACCCTGAACCTTAAATCAACGCCGGACCCTTAAAGGAACCCTATTAAGGCCGAAACACTAGAGCCCTCATAGAACCCTTATAGGAACTCGACAGGAGCCCTTCAAGGAACCCAACATCAACCCGAGAGAGTGAAGCCTTTCGAGACTCCGAAATCCCTTACTTCAGGAATATTCCTTAAATCATATTAGGGATCCTACTATAGTTTAAGGCATATTCCCTAATCTTACCTTCGGTTAGTAGGGAATGGAAGAACGGCAGCAATAGTGGTTATACTTGTACCCCATTCCTCCATTCCCTACTAACCAAAGGTAAGAACAACCCGGTAATCCCTACTGTTAGGATCGTATCGTATACTCCAAAACAGCATACTCCCTCTTGAGGCACATTCCTCCTTTAAAGGTAAGTAACTGAGGGTTCCCTAATTTGGTATATTGGCATCCCCTCTTCCCTATATAGATCCCTTATAGATCCCTTAAAGGAATTCCCTAGTTGAGGAGTAGGGGAGTCTCGAGTTATAGGATGATTAACAATATTATAGTCCCCTTATAGATCCCATATAGTAACCCTTATAGACCCCCTGAAAGGGAACCCTACCGAAGGAGTATGGGAGTCTCTGGCCCCTCAGGAGGTGCGCTTCGAGCAGGTGACCTTTGCCTATCCTGGAAGGCCGGAGAGGCAAGTCCTCAAGGCGGGTTTGCACCGGTTTCAGGGGGGTTGAGGGTTTAGGGCTTCAAGGCTTCATATTCATGGTTTAGGATTTAGAGTTTAAGTTTTAGGGGGGTTTAGGGGGGTTTAGGGTTTAGAATTGGGGGTTTAGGGTTTAGAGTTGAGGGTTTAGGGTCCATTTACGATTTGAAGTCCTCGAGGCACCCTTGAACGGGTTTCGGGTTTAGGGCTTCAAGGCTTTAGGTTCATGGTTTAGGATTTAGAGTTTAGGGTTTAGGGTTTCGGAGGCTTAGGTTTCGGGTTCAGGGTTCATGGTTTAGGATTTGAACTTAGGGTTCAGGGTTTAGGGTATAGGGTTTCAAGTTAAAGATACGGGTTTAGGGTTTAAGGTTTTGCTTCTTCGGTTTGGGCCAGGGGTCTAGGGTACGGGTCATCAGGACTGAAACTTAAGGTTCCTGTTCCACCTATATATAGTATCCATTGTAGTTCCTTTTTGGGGTTACCTTATAGGGTCTTTAGCATATATTTGGTTAAACCAGAAAAAGGAACTACAATGGAGACTATAGGTAGGGTGTAGGGTTCACGGTTTAGGATTTAGGGCTCAGGGTTTGGGTATGGACGTTCAGGGTTCGGAGTAGTAAGTTGAAAAATGAAACCTAGGCCCCTTTACTAAACCATACCCTACTTAAAATTGCGCTGGCAGACCCCTTGACCCTTGCGGATTGTATCTTGATTACTTTCCAGCAAGTTGTATAGCTCGAGATAAACCCTCAACACCTGAACTCCTGAACCTTAAACCCCCAGACCCTCATACAATCTTATAGTTCCCTTTTTCAGGGAACCCTTATACCCCTGTAGTTCCTTTAGAAGGAAACCTTAAGACCTTAAACTCCTAAACTAGGGCCCCAAAAAAGCACATAAGCAACACATAGGATAGGGATGTCCCATAGAAGCCCCCTTATAACGAAGCCCGAAAAGGTAGGAATATCCCCACAAAATGCTTATGCTTATGTGCCTTTTTGGGTCCCTATAAACGGCCCAAGTGTCGGCCAGGAGGTGTCAATCCACTGCCGCGCAGGCGCGCCGAGGGCTGCGGGAGCTTGGGAGTCCACAGGCTATTCTACTATTTGCTTAAGAAACCCCCAAAAAACAAAAATAATAATCCCTATATTCCACCCATAAGGAATATATATATATATATATGTATTTTTTGGGGGTTCTTAAGAAAATAGTAGTATTTTTTTACACTGACCCAAAGGGTCCAAGTCTAGGACCCAGAGTAGGCCCTTATTCCCCTTTTTAGGGTTCAGGTTCCCTTATAAGCCCCTTCAAACCAAAAAGGGCATCCTTTTTATGCCTGGGTTACTCTTGGGTCTAGAAGTAATAGTAGAGTATATACTTTTGGGGCCCAAATACCTACTAAGTACTTACTATAATGGTACTTGGGCCCTTTGGGTGAGTTTACTTGCTATTTAAGGTTTATGAGGTTGGATGAGGCTTTTCATACGGCTGTTAAACGGTGTTATCAGGTGTTGTAAGGGTTTATAAGGTTTCAGAAAGGTTTCGAAGAGTTAAAAGAACCTCTGATGCAGGAGCATGAAAACTTCAACTTTGCAGTCGAAGACCTTCTATCCATGCTTGGCGCATTTGACCTACTGACTGAGTCCACTGCTCTTCCAGCCCGTATATATCCCCGTAAGCCCCTGGCTTTCGTCATAAAGCCAAACAGCACCCCATGAAGCACTCCAGAGCGCTTGTCGACATGTGACACACTGGGAGGTTCCGAAAATAGGGGGCCCTAGTATAGTACCCTAAATAACAGGATCCTTATTACAAGGACCCCCAAATAGGGTACCCCTATTTTTTGGAAATTCCCAACTCATTCTGAAAACTTCCCAAAAGCTTTAATACAAAGTCACTAGAAAGCCCTCCAGGCCTCATCTAAATCCTTGGGAAAACCGTGTAAAGACCTTGACAAAGCCACCCTAAATCCTAAACCCTAACCCCTAAACCCTAACCCCTAAAACCTAAACCCTAATTTCTAAACCCTAAACCCCAAGGCGTAAACCCTAAAACCCTAAACCCTAAAGCCAGATGCTGATTTCTCTGAGCAGGCGAAACGACCGCCTTGGTCGGGACGAGCGGTTCGGGGAAGAAGCCCGGCCTCCTCGCGTGGGGTTAGATAGGTTTTAAGGGTTTAGGCGGTTTAGGGTTTAGGATTTAGGGTTTTTTTAGGTTTGAGGGTTTTACAGGAGGTTAGGGTTTAGGGTTTTCAGGGTTTTAGTTGTTTTTGTTGGTTGAGGGTGTTTAGGATGTTAGGGTTTAGGGGCGTTGAGGGTTTTAGGGCTTTTAGATTTTGGGCTTTAGGGCCTCTTGCGTAGGTTACATAGGGTTTTTGGGTGTGGGGTCTTTCACATCGATGCTTCTAATGGTTCTATGAGGGGTTTAGCATTTTTGAAGTGCTTTATATACATGATGTAAAAGCTTTTTCCTACAAGATTTGCTATTTTCAGGTTTATAAGACCATATACAACCCGATGAGACTCGATGATACACCCCAAGGAAGCCTTGTAATACGGCCCTCTTAAGACATTCCCCCAAACTTTTCTAAAATCGATAAAGCCTTATCACGGCTCTCTGAGGAGCTCTCTCATCAACCTCATCCAGGGCTTCTACCACGTTCAGAGCGGCCAGGTGGACCTTTGATCAACCGAACGATTCAGGGTTTAGTGTTTAAGAAAACGACAAATAAGTTGAATGCCACAAATGCTAGTAGTCATGTCTTCGGGTTTGGGGTATAGGTTGAAAGGACCATTATAACACAACCTAACAGCAGCCATAGTAAGTATGATCGTACCGCAAGTATGAGAGTAGCGATAACAGTCATCACAGCAACAGAAACAACAAGGCTTAGAACAGCAGCACTAGTGCTTCGCAAATCTAGAAGACGAGTGATCAGAAAGCTCGATACATCAGCATATCATATATAATCTATCGTGGCGGCAGCTGTGCGTTTCTTTGCAGGTGCTGGTGGACGGAGTGTCCTTGGAGGAGTTTGCAAATCCTTCGACAGTCAGACAGACCCCTAAGACAGTTGTGTAAGGGTTGGAATGCACGGCCTTCATTGATACGTCGAATCGTGTTGTAGGCGACTTTTCCTACTACTCATTCAGCCCTAAACCCTAAATCTTAGAGCGTACCTCAACCCTAAATCCTAATCCTAAAGCCTACGTGGCACCCGGCGCAGCTGAGCCTCTCAAGTGGCAGGACCTGGATGACGAGTGGCTGCGTGCTCAGCTGGGCATTGTCGGGCAGGACCAGCCTCGGGTTTCAGGGGGTTTACCGTTTTCTAAGATCCTCAATACGCAACCTTTAAACTTTTTGGGTTCTTATAGTTGAGTAGGAATCGGAAAGTTTAACCTTTTTTTTCTGTGGTTTATTGGGGGAGTAATTAAGTTTTAGAGGGACGTCGGAAGAGGTCTGATTGTTCGTGTTTTCTTATATAGCTATGCCATTACATGACGGAAGCCTAGGTCTGCCATTGAGGCCCTTGTATTCCTAGGATGCCCAGTAGTACCCTTATTCCCTTTTGGTAGTCCTAGGTTCCTTATAAAGTTACCCAATACCAAAAAGAGAGGCCATTTTATTCTTATGTTACTGGGTATCCTAGATTCAAAGGGGAAGAGATTTGGGTTTCGTGTTGAAGGTGTGGCGTAAGGCACTCGGCAAGTCTGACTTTCAGTTTCAAACCCTACTGTTTCAAAACAACGAATACGTAGTGAGACCTCCGAAAATCTCGGTTGATTTGGGGAACCCGAACGGAAGTTTCATCGGCGCCCAGGAGCCCCGCTTTTTCCGGGGCTCAGTGGCCGAGAACCTCGCTTGGGGATTGGGCGCAGTTTCGAGGGACGAGCTGACGGAGGCAGGGTTAGACTGCTACTGCTACTGCCACTGCTACTGCTACTGCTACTCCTACTACTACTACTACTACCACTACCACTACCACTACTACTACTACTACTACTACTACTACTACTACCACCACTACTACTACTACTACTACTACTACTACTACTACTACTACTACTACTACCAGTACCACTACTACTACTACTACTACTACTACTACTACTACTACTACTACTACTACTACTACTACTACTACTACCAGTACCACTACCACTACTACTACTACTACTACTACTACTACTACTACTACTACTACTACTACTACTACTACTACTACTACTACTACTACTACTACTACTACTACCTACTACTACTACTACTACTACTACTACTACTACTACTACTACTACTACTACTACTACTACTAGTACTACTACCACTACTACTACTACTACTACTACCACCACTACTACTACTACTGCTACTACTACTACTACTACTACTACTACTACTACTACTGGGCTTTGGAGTACCTTCTTCGTAATACTTTTTCGGGACATGGTATTTAAAGGGAACCAATCATGAAAGAAAAGTCTCTACTTTTTCCCCCTGGCTACTTCAAAGTCCAGACTACTACTTCTACTACCCACTCGTGCTGCTGGCTGTTCTGTTTGGCCCACTGCCGCCCTAAAGGTTGCCCGGACAGCGCATTGCCACGACTTCATCAGCAGTCTCTCGGCGAAGAAGTAACACGAAACATCCGAATCAGCACAGCTCGTCCGCTGAGGCCTACCTCAGGGCTACGATACGGAGATCGCTGATGGTAAGCTGCTGTCAGGAGGCTGTGTTGCCTGAAGATGCCAGAGCCATGCCAACCCCAAATGCGGCAGCTGTAACTCCAGTTTGGCAGGTGAGCTGATCCTAACATCCTCTGTGTGTGTTGTGTAGACAAAGGCTCATAAAAAAAAACCAGCAAGATCACCCTGTAGTCTCCATTGTAGTCCCCTTTTTTTGGTTTAACCAATTATAGATTAAGGATCGTATAAGGTAACCCAAAAAAGGAACACCAATGGAGACTATAGGACTGTAATCTGCTTTCCCCAAACGCTAAACCCTAAACCCTAAACCGACTGTAGTCTGCTTTGAGCAGAGGCTGCCAGATCTCTAGCTTGTTACATCTGCAGGTCAGCGCCAGCGCCTGGCTATCGCCCGAGCGCTGCTACGCGATCCACCCGTCTTGATACTTGATGAGCTTCTTGGTCAAGACCGTCATTTGTTCATATATGGGGGTTTCCGAAAATCGGGGACCCTAATATAGTACCCTAAATAGTAGGATCCTTATAGAGCTTCTTGGTCAAGACCGGTCTTAGGTTTCATAGATCGCGCTAGTAGTCGATATAGACCTAAGCCCTAAACACCTGAATTCCTGAACCATATAAACCCTAGGTCGCCAGACAGTCTCTCAACATCGAAGTGCTAAGTCTCCAGTTTAATTAGGGTTCACGACTTGGCGTGCCATATGTGCGGAAAGAGCGGAGAAGAGAAGAGGAAGGTGGTCAATGCCAGTATGAATGCCAGCAGGCGTAGCACTACCACGAAGCGTCGTAGGGAAAGTGGTGCCAGTAATGCTTGCTCACCAGACGCCCAATCTTACTTGACAGTAGCATGCGTGATGCTGTGGGTTACTAGGAATAGTAACAACCAGCAGCAACTGCCGCAAACCAAGACTGCATGAGGCCTTAAAGCGCCAAGCCAAAGCCCCTAAACCCCTTAGGCCCCCCCTAGACCCTAAACCCTAAACCCCTTAGACCCTAAACCCTAAACCCCTTAGACCCTAAACCCTAACCCCTAAACCCCCTAAACCCCTTAGACCTTAAAAACCCTAGAGGCCGACCTCTGCGCTTGATCCGTCGACAAGCAGGTGGGGATTGCCGGGTTGCGGATCGAAAATGTCCTATGCTACTGTTAATCCGCTAAACCGTAGATCCCTTGTAGATCGATCCCTGAAAGGATCCCTTGTAGATCCCTTTAAAGGAAGCCTAGAAACCTTCAGTCTTAAAGGCATCTTCCGTAATTAAGGAATAATGTTGATGATATAAATCCTGCATTGCCTTAAGGACCCTACACTATGGGAATTATGGTATATTCCTTATTATGGGTAATGCAGGATTTATATCATCAACCGTAGGACGCAGAGTAGGCCCTTATGACCTTTTTGTAGGGTTTCAGGTTCTCTTAGAAGCTCCTTTACACCAAAAAGGGCACCTTGTTATTCCTAGGTTGCTCTCGGGTCTAGTATGTCCTGTGTACTGTTATGGGCTCATGGTTTAGGGTTTATAGTTCTTAGGGTTTAGGGTTAGGCTTTAGGGTTTAGGGACAACTTCCCTAAATCGTACGTTCATAGATCGCAATACAGAAACCCTTCATTTTACTATATAAAAGGGTTGTCAAACTTATGATCCCTTTTTGGGTACCCTAAACGTTAGGTGCCGTATTTTAATGAGGCCCTAATTTTGACAACCACCCATAAAGATACAAAGGACCCTTTCGGGAGACATTTTCTTGAGCTTCTGTGGGGCTGCTATGGCTCTGCTGGGCTGGTATAAACCTCAAACCCTCAACCTGAATTTTAATCTTTACCTATAGTTTCCACTTTTGGGGGTTACCTTATAGGATCCTTAATATATGATTGGTTAAACCAACAATGGAGACTAGAGGTAGGTCGCAATTTCCTAAGCTATCTGGTTCTCTGGGTCTGGTCTCATTCTCCGGGCATTGAGACCCCTAAGGGTCCATGTACCCAAACAGTATATACATGGGCCCCAATGTACCTATATAGGGACTACTTTAAGGCCAATGTATATATTATTTAGGCACATGGGCCCGTAAAAAAACCTGCAATTCGATCTCCGAAGCCTAGTTAAAACAGGCCCTAGACCCGAAACCCTACACTCTATGAAACTTTGAACCTCATAAACCCTAAAGGCCTTAAACTCTATAAACCCGAAAGGCCCTCAACCCTAAACACTAAATGCTACACCCTAAATCCTAAACGCTATAAACCTTAAGCCCTAAACCCCTAAACCCTCAATCCGAGACACTGTAACAAACCTAAATCCTAAACACTATAAACCTTAAGCCCCAAACCTTAAACCCTAAACCCTGCAAATCTTAAGCCCTAAACCCTGGAGTTGCAAGGCAGGTCTCCATGGCGCTCCGCGAGGCGCGGGTCTGTCTTTAAGGGAGTGAAGGGAGGGTTCCCTCATCAAACACCCCCTTAAAGGGATCTATGGGGTTTAGGGTTCAGGGTCTACTTGGAGGCCCAGAGGACTTAGTTTGGGGTTCCATGTAAGGGTACTATAAGGTTCTATAATAGGGCCCCTTTCAGGATACTATAGGGTTCTAAGGGTCTTACTTAGAGGCCCAGAGGACTTAGTAAGTAGGTCATAAGTAGGGTTTCATTTGGGGTAACTCCATTCAGGGTACTTAAAACCCTACTTATAACCTACTTACTAAGTCCCCTGGGCCACTAAGTAGAACCCTAATCCCCCTTATAGAACCCTTATAGATCCCTTTTAAAGGAGCCCTTTAAGGAGCCACACTACTTACTGTGTCCCCTTGGGCCACTAAGTATAGGTGCCCCAGTAAGGCTCCTGAGTCTTCAAGCAGTCCGGGCTCAGTCGCAGGCGCAGTGGTCGAAACGTCTGGGAAGGCGGAGGACGGTAATAGTCGCTTGGCTACACGAGGAAGGGCATCTAGCACAGATTTTGCGAGGTTTCAAAAAGTACCAAAGGCCATATTGTATTGAAGGGTTCCACATTCACCATATAAAGATTTTCGGGTTTTAGCATGTGCACTGAGCTGTTGGAAGTACTCAATCACCGCAAACCCAGAACCCCAAAAACATCGAACCCCAAATCCTGAACACCAAGTGGGAGTTTCCAAAAATAGGGGCCCCTAATATGGTACCCTAACTAGTAGGGTCCTTATTATAGCGGACCCCTATTATCGCAAACTCCCAAGTCCAAAGCACGGCAACCCGGGGTTTTCGGGCTTAGGGTCGGGCTCTGTGGGTGTTGTGTTGAGGGTTCTGGGGTCTATAAGTATAGATACCTCTTAGGTAGTGCCCCCATACAGTAAGTGTCTATACTAGGGCTCTATTAAGGTCCAAGTATATCTATATTATGAACATTATTCGACAAGTGCTGAGCTGGGGCCGTACCCAAGATACCTTACTTGTAACCCTAAGATACTATGGCCCATGATCCTTTAAGTACGCCTTGACCCCCTTATGGTGACTTTCGTAGATTTCTTTAGGGGAAACCCTTGAAGGAACCCGAGATCCTTCAAGTAAACCTTGGATACTGCCCCCACTCAGTAACAGTTGGATAATATTCATAATATAGATATACTAGGCCCTTTATAGTAGCCCTATCATAGACTGTTAGTGTATGGGGGCAGTATCCAACCTAGAGTATCTAAGCTTGCTGTGGTGATTGCAGGTCATCGCCCATCGTCTCTCCACGGTCAAGGACACCCGTAGTGGAGGAAGGAAGAGACTATGAGGGGGCCCTGAATGGTACGGTTGATGATATAAATCCTGCGTTACCCATAGTAAGGAAGATACCATAGTTCCCATAGTGTAGGGTCCTTAAGGTAATGCAGGATTTATACCATCAGCAGTAGTAGGGTGTTCCTATTTTCGGAATCCTTTGACACCCCAGTCCACCTGCTTAAGTTTTTTTGGGGCATTGGTCGGCGGATGTCTGAAGCTCTGGGGTTGATGAGGGGTCCAAGCGGGTGCTTGTTTTTCCGACTTCCGGTGTAGAATGTGGAGTTTGTTGGTTAGAGTTTCCACTCACGTGGAGAGGATGCCGAACAGATCGTGGTGCTCGAGAACGGCGTGGTCGCTGAAAAGGGCACGCACGAGGCACCGACCTCGCACAGAACCTAACCCTTTGGGGCCTAAACAGTTAAGGCTTCCTTAAAAGGGTACTATAAGGGTTTCTTTAAGGGATCTATAGGGTTTAGGGTTTGGGGGCCTGAGTAATCACACATACTATTTTGGAGGCTCCTTTTTTTTTTTACTTGTAGCCGAATATCCACCCAAACTCTATTCCAATTTTTCAGGCCCCTATATTGCACCCGCAATTTGCCGCATGGGGGGCCTCCAACTTCCCGCCCCTTAATGCCTTAAAGAGGACTCCAGAAAGTTGGAATATGGTTTCAGGGTAGGATCCCCTATAATTTACCATAAAGGGGATAGTATAATGATATTCCAACTTTCTGGCTTCTACTGTAATCTAGGGGTCGGAGAAACTGCACTCATGGAGACTTCTCTGAAAGCCCCTATTGTCATCGTAGATACCCCATTCAGGGCTTAGGCAACAGCTCCTTCAACGGACATCCTAGCTTGTTTTTTCTAAATCGGGGCTTCCGTTCAGCAAGATAATGTAGGATTTACGGTTTAGGGATGCTCAGGGTATAGGAGACGTCGCTATTCCAGGCTGGCCCACGTTCTCCCCCTCATGCCCCTGGCCCTGGAAAGGTATGGGGGAAACCGTATAAAGTATATTGGTCATGGCAACTTACGCTTAGTGAAGCCCTTATGAGAGCGATTCGTTACAATCTCTTATTCTCTGGACGCGAGCTTAGTAATTTTCATCCGGGAGGGCGGCAAGGTTGGTACCGTTCTATCACACTGTTCATCCTATCGTGAGGAGATATCAGTGCTGAGATGGTAAGTGCGACGTTATTCGACCCGAATTATGGGGTTTGTTGTCGAGTGGTGGAAGGTTTATGTGTGGCGCTACGTGTTAAGCTGCGAAATGTAGATTATGGTTGGGGTTAGGGCGGAGCCGGCAGGTTTCGGACAAGTTCGTCACCTTCCGAAATCCGTTTATTTTTCAGAATTTTTGCAGAAAATTTGCAAACTCGCCACCGTCTGCCAAATTTTGCCACCCCGCGGTCCGGCACACTGCCGGCGGCGGGGGGGGCGGAATTGCGGGACGGGGAGGGCCCGGGCGCGCCGGGGGCGTCCGACCCGACTCTCCCCGACTCTCCCCGACTTCTTTGTCTAGCTTTGCTGTTGCAAGCCAGCTGTCCCCCAACTCTCCCCGACTCTCCCCGACTCCCCCGGCTGCCCCCGACTCTCCCCGACTCCCCGCCACCTCCCCACCTGTGCTCCCACGGTTTTTTTTTGTGTTTGAAGCCGATTTTTGGCGAGTTTGAAAAAATTATAGTTTTTCCAATGTTTTGCGTTTTTTGTTTTTCCGCCACAGCCAACGTTTTCGGCTCTGGCAGAATTTCGTCCATCAAAAGTTGGGCGTTTCGCGAGACTATGTTTTTATAGAGTTCATAGTCAGTGGTGTGTGAAAACCAGGCGTACAGAATTGGTGCGTAGCAACTCGGTCAGCTCCAGGTTGTACAAGTTGCTCACAGTATGCCCCCTCGTGTTCCTGGTTTGGGGTTACGTAAACTTCGGAATGTGCCGACCCCGATGAAAATTGCTACGCGAGCTCGTTTGGAAGGACCCGTAATCAGAACCCAACAACCATAACCCCTAAAGCTTAAAACCCCTCACGAGACCCGTATGAAGGTTTTATCAAAGCCTTGCCGAACACAACACCGTTCTAATGTAGGCCTTAGCAATTAGAATAGGGTTTCGGGTGTTCCTCACTATACTTATAGCATAATATCCCCTAAATCCGCATTCCAAAGACTAAAGCCCCGACATTACAACCCTTGTAAACTCAAAACACACTTAGGGTTCCTCATTATGATGATAGTATACTATCCCCTAAATCCCCTAAAGGCCCTGCATTACAACCCTTGTAAACTCAAAACACACTGCTTCAGCTCTTCCGAGGAGCTCATGGCGCGTCCCGATGGTGTGCTGTGGCGCATGGCCCCCCGGAGATATTGTTCAAGCTTTGGGGGTTTATGGTTCCAGGGTGTGGGATTCAGGTTTAAGGGCTGAGTTTAGGGCTTAAGGCTTAAGGTTTGTAGGGTTTGGGGTTAAAGATTTGGGGGTTTTTGGTTTCAGGGGGAGGGATTGAGGCTTTGGGGGCTTCTGATACTGGAGCTTACTTATTGTGTCAGGATATGCATGGTTATCGTAGTATGTTGCAACGTTTTGAGCAACTTTAAGCTTTCGGTCGTTGACAAACACTATGTGGATGTTCTGTGGGTTTCACCCCAGCAAGAGCTCAAGGAATTCTTTTCAATTGGTTAGGATAAATTCCTTGGGATATATGGGCGGTTCACGGTTTTGGGCTTTAGGGTTAATGGTCCATGGTCCCTAAACCCTAAACTTTCTTAACCCTAGACTCTAAACATTATAAACCTAAACCCTAAACCTGGCCAGGTGAATGAGCAGCAGCTGCCATCTGCATGACCGCAGTGAAGCGGGCGTAGGGTTACATGATGACGTCCCAACCCCATAGCTTCAACCCTGAACCTAAAACCTTCCTGCCCGGATCATATATATATATATATAGAGATCGGAAGTGCAAGGCCTACCAGAAGACCTCAAGACAGGTGAAGGGGGCACCTTGTATTCATCCGTATTAACCCCTGGATGCTTTTCAGCACGAAAAGTCTGAAGCCGTGAACCTTTGAATCACAGGGCAGCCTGTGGTCCCAGACCTTCCAAAATCCCTCAATTAAGGAATATGAACCTTAAATCATATTCGGGACCTTATGATAATTTAAGGTATATCTTCCTTAATTAAGGGATTTTGGAAGGTCTGGGGTAGCCGATCCAGTGTTGCTCAAAGTTTGGCAGCTCCTGGAACGTTGAATTTATTGAATATCCCTAAGGGTCCATGTACCCAAATAGTATATACATTGGGCCCAATGTACCTATATAGGGACTACTTTAAGGCCAATGTATATACTATTTAGGCACATGGACCCTTAGGGCATCTGAAAGTTCAGGGGCTCCCCCTGATCCAAAGAGATCCATTGAGCCGATATCGATTCGTCACAACAAAGGCTCCAAAGAGAGTTTCTGTTGCAATGCATCCTACGAGTCCAGCAGAAGGGCCGCATAAATAATACAGGTAGTTAGTTAACCCAGTAGTTCATGTTACCTAAAGCCCGAAGCCCCAAATCCCAGAATCGCGAACCCCGCAGCACAGAATCCTAAAAATCCTAGCCCTGCAAAACCTGTTCCATGACGCAGCAA
This sequence comes from Symbiodinium sp. CCMP2592, assembly GCA_905221615.1. Taxonomy (NCBI): domain Eukaryota; class Dinophyceae; order Suessiales; family Symbiodiniaceae; genus Symbiodinium; species Symbiodinium sp. CCMP2592. The sequence goes on along the minus strand of CAJNDT010000302.1, from coordinate 649,497 downwards.
TGCAGAGCCGAAGATGGCCGACAATAAAAACCCTAAGCCCTAAGCTAAACCCCAAACCCCAACTGAGTGGTTGTCAAAATTATGGTCGTTTTCTGGGTCCTCATTATTATAATACGGCACCTCATATTTGGGGTACCCAAAAAGGGGCCATATTTTTGACAACTACCCAAGTAGGTCTTCCAGAAGACCCTTCGTCCCTTTTTGTAGTCTGAGGGTCCTCGTAAAGAATTCCCAATACCGAAAAGGGTGTCCTTTTTGGAAAAGTATACTATGTTGTTATAATAGGGACCCCAAAAACCCTGTTAGAATTATTAAGGCCCCTAATCTTGAACCCTGTTATAGATCCCTGATAGACCCGCTTTACAGATCCCTTCAAAGGAACCTTCTTCTCATTATTAAGGCCCCTACATTAGCCAGCCCCCCCCCCCCTTTTTGCCAACCCCTAAACCCTAGACCGAAAGGGGGGTCCTTTCTATTCCTAGGTTGTTGGGGCCTAGCCAACCCCCTGTCTTTTGCCAACGAGAACTTAGTAGCTGAGTAGGTAACCTTAAACCTTTTGGGGTTTGTATAATCCTACCATAATCGAAAAATATTTGGTGGCGTACTGTAATAGGGACCCCAAAAAGGACCATAATGACTTTTTTTGCCTAAGTCTAGGATACTCAGCCCCTAAGAGAAGCAGCAGCTCCTCGCAGGAGCAGCGATCGGGAGCAGCTGCTCCAACGAGAGCTACAGGAAGCCTTCCGAACTCCCTTGAAAGGTTTCCTTTAAAGGGAAACCTAGTCGTTTAGGATCCCTTTAAGGGCTTTATAAAGCTCCCTTGAAAGGGTGCCTTTAAGGGATCTTTCAGGGTTCGTTGGAGTGGTCTTTAAGGGTTTCTTTAAGGCTTTCAGCAGTCCTTAAGTGTTTTTAAGGGTTCCTTTACAATGAAGCGCAGGGGTTAGGACCCCTCTAAAGAATCTATAAAGGTCCCTCAAGGGCTTCCTTAAGGGTTCCTCAAAAGGGATCTATAGGGAGGGTTGAGGGTTTTGAGATTTAGGGTTTAGGGCCGAGTTTAGGGTGTGGCTACCATGACCTTCTGCGTTAGATCTCCTCGAAGGGTTTCTGTAAGAGTTTGGGGTTTAGGGTGTAGGCTGTTTTAGTTTACGGTTTACCCTGCACTCCTCAACACGAAAAAATGTGTGAGTTTAAAGGTTCGTTTGGGAGGGTTGTGGAATTTAGGGCTGAGTGTATTGGGGGGTTTGAGAGTTTTCAGGGGTGTTGGCCCAGCCGGTGCGGCGCATGCCTTAGTCCTCGAGGTGGCGATGAATGTTTCATGGCTGCGTAGGCTGTATACGGCTCCTTGCAGTGCTTTAGGCCTGTGCAGGCTCAGGCGATCCAGTTTGCGAGGCTTTGGTTGTGGTCAAAGTCAAGCATGCTTACCAATAGATTAGCTTTGAAACAGGACCTCACTTTTACTCATAATCTACTTGGCAACTCCAATCATGCTTTTGCCCTTATAACAGAGCCAATACATGCCCCTGACACAACCCCATATACCTCTGCAACACAAAAACGACAAACCTGAAATACTACATGAGCCCATATGATGGAGGATGTTGCCTCCTTAAAAGACTTTGGAAAACACGTTTACCTAGACACTCCAAAGTAGGCAAAATAATGGCCCAACGCCTGTTAGAGGCTATTATTCTACATACCTTTGGGGTCGAGGTAGGCTCCATTACCCGGAGGGTCCATATATATACTCCCAACTTCCCTAAATCATAATAGTAAACCCTACCATAGAAACCCTACATTCTACTATAGAGGTACTTTGGACCCTTCCCTGGGCATCAAAACAGCCCAAAAGCCGTATATGATATGGTCTTTGGGCCCAAAAGCCTTAATATATGAGTCCTTAGATGCCTAGGGCTTTGGGACTACCATCATGGAATTAGCTCCCAGAAGACCATCCTCCAGTTGGGGGGTCTAAGGAAGACTTGAGCCTTCTGGGTAGTTGTCAAAATTAGGTTCCCTTCTTGGGCACCCTAAATTATAGGAGGGACCCAAAAAGGGACCATAGTTTGACAACCACCCCTAAACCCTAAACCCTCCTATAATTTATAGGAGGGACCCAAAAAAGTACCATAAATTTGACAACCACCCTTACGAAAGAAGGAGCTTCGAGAGCAGCTGGCCTTGCAGATGGAGAAGAACCAGTCTTTGACGCACACTCTGGAGGCAACGTCGTCTCAAAGGGCCCCCCCTGAGGTTGGGATGAAGGTGAGGGTTTAGGGTTCAGGGTTTAGGGTTTAGGGGGGGTGATCCCAAAATCAGAGTCCTTATATATGTCATCCTTATCCTACCTGCCTTCACCGCACTTTTTGAGGCCTTCAATGTTCCCGAGAGCAGTCCAGGGTTTCCATGTTTGGAAGCTCAGAGGTTATCATACCAGGACCCCCCAATGGCCCTTTAATGGAGCCCTTATGGCCCTTAATAGTGGGTACTTGGGGTATATTAGGGGGTAGTTGGGGGGTCTAGGTAGGGGCCTTAATAATTACCAATTGCAATACTATTTTGTGGCTTCCTTGTTTTTTTAGTATACTGGCCCGAAACCCTTTTCTAATTATCGCGGCACCTACTATGGAACCCTACTATAGATCCCTTATAGACCCCTTTAAGGAACCCGTTAAAGGAGCCCTATTCCAATCAGTAAGGCCCCTATGCTTCGGCTTTAGTGTTTCCACGGTTTTGGGTTTAGGGCTCAAGCAGACAAGGGTGCGAGAAGGGCTTAGGGTTTAGGGGTTTAGGGTTTAGGGGTTTCGGGCGTAGGGTTTGGGAAGCTTCCGAAAGTCTATGCTAAGGATATGGGAGTTTCTGACAATTAGGGGTACCTTGTTTGGGGTCCTTATCATCAGGATCCTACTATTTCGGAGAATTACTAGATTAAGGTCCCCTGTTTGCGGATGGGTATTATTACACAAAAGTTATAACAAGGAACTCCCAGTGGTGATTACTTACAACCATAGTGCCAAGCATATCTTTCACAGTGTGGATCATGGGGCGCTACCTCCGCAAGGGCCTTTGGGCCATCTGGGGCTTCGGTTTTTTGTCATATATGAACGAAATACGGAAAGCATAAACTACTTGCAATATGTTATATATATATATATATATATGTATACAGATATATGTATACACAAACATGAATACATACATGTACATCTACCATATACATATACATATACACAGACATTTTCCTGTCAATACGTATATACACATACGCGCCCATATACACACATTCAAGCGGAGTTAGTGTTTACTCTTGTTCTTAGCAGTTACCCTAATGCTCCTGGACCCTCGTAGTGAGATCCTAAACCCTAGCCCCCAAAGCCCAAACCCTCGCCCACAAAGCCCCTATGCCTATTTGGAGCCTTCGGGAAAACTCTAAACCCTAAACCCAAACCCCTAAACCCTAACCCCTAAACCCTAAACCCCTTAGACCCTAAACCCTAAACCCTACGCCTATTTGGAGCCTTAGGGTATTGCTTTTCTCTCTACCAGGGTAACCCCAAGGGTCCAATTACCCACCCAATAATCATATACTCTCCAAAATCCTAGCCGCTAGTCTACATAACTACTATCCTAATCCCAAAGTACCTAATTATTGGGTCCTTTGGACTATGAGTCCTTAGATCCCTAAACCCTATAGATCCCTTTAAAGGACCCCTTATTGTTGGGTCCTTTGGACCCTTGGGGTAACTTACAGGAAGTTCCCAGTCTCGAGCCGCCGCTGCGCGTGGAGTCTGACGTAGTGAGATGGGAGTTTCCGAAAAAAGGGGACCCTAAAAAAGGGTGAATAAAGGTTCCTTTAAAGGGATCTATAAGGGTCCCTTTAAGGGTTTCTATAATGGTTTGGGGTTTAGAGTTGGGAGTTTCCGAAAATAGGGGACCCCAATATAGTAATTATCCTAAACAATAGGATCCTTATTATAAGGACCCCACAATAAGGTACCCCTATCTTCGGAAACTCCCAGCTGCCTCACACAGGTCACAGTATCCAACAATCTTGCTTGTGGTTTTATTGGTCAGGGCATTCTCTCCTTTAGCGTTTAGGGTTTAGGGTTAAGGGAATAGTCTTCAAAACACGACCCTGCGATCACAAGTGACCGCGACCTACGTCTGACCAAGTACCCAAACTGCTTGCAAGTTGCCCCCAACCCTAAACCCTTAACCCTACCCGCCCTGAAGGCTGTTCTTCCTTAATTTTGTCTTGGATTTGTAGTAAACTTTATGGTCGGGCCCTGGCCCTATAGGACCCAAGAAACTATACCTACAGTCTCCATTGTACGGATCTTTGGGGTTTGGGTCTGGGTTCCCTTTAAAGGGATCCTACAATATAAGGGCTCCTACAAGGGATCTTTAGGGTTTAGGGTTTAGGGTAGAGTACCTATAGTGTCCATTGTAATTCCTTTTTTGGGTTTAGCCAATTTTATATTAAGGATCCTATATTCTAGTAAGGTAGCCCAAAAAAGGAACAACAATGGAGCCTCTAGGTAGGGCCCAACAAGAAGAGCGGCAGGGAAAATTTAGGGCTTTGGGACTCCAGGGCATACCTGCGGTCAGCTTTACAGTATGAAACTCGTTAAACCAAAACAGGAACTACAATGCAGACTACCTGGACCCCAAAAGTATGTAGAGTAATGGCCTTCTAGAGGTGTTGGGCCATTATTTTGCCTACCTATGGGGGTTTAGGCGTAGGTAGGTCTCAAAGCTTTGATTCAGGCACGTGCGGCGGAGCTGTCGGAGGCAGGGGCATGGCTCAGGGTTGGTTGCTATGGTTCCCTGGTCGCAAGCAACTTGCACCCTAAACCCCTACAGGGAACTCCAGAAAGTTGGAATATGGTTTCAGGGTAGGATACATTATGACTTACCATACTGGGTTTAGGATAATCATATTCCAACTTTCTGGCTTTTACTTTAATACTCTCATGCCTCCCTACACCTTGAAACCAGAGATGCCACAACCTCTTCTGCGCACAACTTAACACTATCCGCATCCCACCCGCCCTTAAACTCACTAATTCACCAGGTCCCTTCAACCCCTGCTCCACTAAAGTTCGTCATAGAATCAGCGAGCTCCCGAAGAACCCGGGGCCCGTTCAGATCTTCGAAATTGTAGCCCGAGCATAGCGGCCTTGGTGATGAGAATTGGGTGTGGTGTCCATGCTTGGGGGGTCGGGGGACGTAGTAAGTAGTTAGTAAGTAGACTTATAAGTACCCTAAAAGGGACCCTAATTGGGGTTATGATACTTATAAGTCCTTAAAGTAACCAGTTACTAAGTCCCCCGACCCTCCAAGTGATGGTCCAGTCATAGTCAAGAACCCTGAGGAGCAGTGTGACTTGTAGAGCGAATTCGGGCAGGCCCTGCAGATAAACACACTCCCTTGCCGATGCGCTTCGCAATAACGCCTTCCCGAATCATGACGATTCCTCCGAAAACCTAAACCCTAAAGTAAAGCCGTCACGGAACCCCTCGAAAAGCTATCCGACTACGGAAGGCTGCAAGGCTAATTAGGGACATTAAAAGCTGTAAACCCTCCGCCCCTAACCTGTAAGCTTGAAACCCTACAGCTTAAGCCGTAAACCCCGAACCAATCATCCTTCTAGCACGCGCTTTCGAATCCTTCTTCGGAAAATCCTGAACCCTACAAGCGAAAGGCTCACCTGTGAATCCGCAAAAGGTAAGCTCTGAGTTGAATTGGGAGTTTCCGGAAATTCGGGTACCTATTATGGGGTCCTTAAAATAGGGATCCTACCATTTAGGGTACTATACTAGGGTCCCCTGTTTTCGGAAACTCCCAATTGGGTTCTGGTTAAGGGATCTAGTTTGAATTAGCATAATAAGGAAACCATGTTTTTTCCATAGATCCCTAGAATGGTAACTTAAAATCCTTGAACCCTAAACCCTTAAAGGAACCCTCATGGATCCCTGTAAAGGAGCCCTAAAAGATCCCTATTATGGTCAGTTCCTTAAGCGCAGGCAGCTGGGGTTGACTTGGGGCGGGCGCCAAGTACCGTCCTTCTTACTGCTCAGTACATCCTACCAACCCGATACCCCCTAAACCCTCTTCTCATGATCATCAGCCTTGTCCTTTTTCAAGGTTCCCCCAAAAGAATAAACAGACCGGCTAGTAGACCTTCTTAAATAATTCCTACTAAGGGATATAGGTATAGGGCTCTGTCTATTATTTCTACAAGGACAAGGGTGGATCATCTGATGTGTATCTCTGATTTGTCATGAACCCTCAACTCTAGCGCATCAATCAAAAACAAACGCGCTGGGCACCCAGAGACTCCGATATCCCTTATACTTAAGGAATAAATACATTAAATCATACGGTGCATCCTACTACAGCTTAAGGCATATACCTTAATCAAGGAATTGTGGAGTCCCCTAAACCGTAGACCCTATAGATCCCTTATAGATAGATCCCTTAAAGGAGCCCTTGTGGATCCCTTTACAGGAGGCCTGGAAACCCTCATTTTTAAAGGCATCTTCCTTAATTAAGGAATACTGCTGATGGTATAAATCCTCCATTACCTAAAGGACCCTAAACTATGGGAATTATGGCATATTCCTTTTTATGGGTAATGCAGGATTTATATCATCAGCCGTATTTCAGTTCTAGCAGCCTCCTAGTAACCTAGGGATCTAAAGACTCCTGTCTTAAGGCTTTTTGGGCCCAAAGACCATACTATGCAAGGGTTTTGGGCTATGTTGGTCCCTATGGTCCTAGTAGTAGAGCCTTTAACCTTTTTTGGGTGGAATACTATACAAGGCTTTGGAGCTATTTTGATCCCTATGGAGCCCTTGCAGGAACTCCTCAAAGCCATCCTTATAGATCCCTTTATATCATCAACCGTATGTCAGTCGTACCTAAACAGTATATACATTGGCCTTAAAGTAGTCCCCATATAGATACATCGGGGCAAAGGTATACACTATTTGGGTACATGGACCCTTAGCGTTTGGTAAGCTTCTTCGGTCCCTAGTCAGTCTTTGGGCAGGTGAGGGAGCGCTTGGAGCGGCAGAAAACGGAGCTAAGTCGTCTCCAGGAGGCGTTCCTCCTCTCGGGGGGGTTTGTGGGGCATAGTTCTGGGTTTAGGGTTTACGAGGGTTCTGGGTTTAGGGTTTAAGAGGGTTTAGGGTTTAGTGTTTAAGAGGTTTTAGGGTTTAGGGTTTAAGAGTGTTTAGGGGTACAGCAGTCTTAGGGTTTCTGTGCCCTAAACCCTGAACCCTGAACCCTGAAACCCTACAGCCGCCCAACTCCCAGAGCTTATCTTATATAAATCCTAAACCCTGAAACCCTAAGACACGCCCCAAAACCCTACAGTAGAAGCGCAAAAGTTGGAAACCTCTAGGGACTCCCGGCACTTTTTGGCCTTAATCCGGTTTCCAACTTTGTGGGGTTTACTGTAGGATCCTACAAAGGTTCCTTAAAAGGGCTCCTGTCCTCTGGGGGGTTTAGGATTTAGGGTTTGGGATTTAGGGTTTAGGGTCTAGTTAAGGTTGAGGTTTTGGGGTTACGGTTTAGAGTTTAGGGTTTAGGATTTAGCTCGGGGGTTTGGGATCGATCCTACAAGGGTTCTTTAAAAGGGCTCCTACAAGGGATCCTTGGTTTTAGGATTTAGGGTGTAGGATTCAGGATTTAGGGTTTGGGATTCAGGAATTAGGGTTTGCCCCAAGGGTCCAAGTACCTAATAATCATACACTCTCCAAAATTCTAACCTACATAACTACTATCCGAAAACCGAGTATCTAATTATTGGGTCCTTTGGACCCTTGGGTTCAGGGTGGAGGATCTAGGGTCCCAAAAGCACATACGTAAGTAGAAGTAAGAAGCATTTCATATGGATATCCCTACCTTATTGGCCTTCATCATAAGGGGGTTTATATGGGATATCCCTACCCTGATTTTTTTGCTTATGTGCTTGTTTGGGGGCCCTAAGTACCCTGGCTTAGCTGAGGGTTTGGGGAACTCGAAGTTCAGGGTCAGAGCTTGCAGCTTTGGTGGGCCTTTTGGGCTCCTTGACGCCTGTTCACATCGATGTGAAGTATCATGTGTACTGTATATCTTAGGTGCTGCCCCCATACAGTAAGAGTCTATAATAGGGCTATTATTAAGGTCGTACTATATCTATATTATGAATATTATTACACTGTTTCTGAGTCGGGGCAAAACCCAATGTAAACTTTGTATCTCATAATGCAGTTGGACCCTGTTTTCAACCACGTTAGCAGACATTATTTTTCAAACCGCTGATGGAACCCTTGTGACATGTCAAGCCCTCAAGTAATCAAGCGATAGAAGTTTTGCCCTCATAAGTTAGAAGGGGCCCCCAGCCTGTAATAGTGGTATAATAGGAACATAAAAAGGCCCTAATATAATCCTTAGACTCACGATTACAGGGTGTGGGCACCTTCTAACTCATATAAGACCTTTAGCTTGCAACGTCACACAGTTAGAAGCCTCGGTTACCAGACTTGGGGCCTGGGGTACAACAGACTGCACTCTTGTATAGAAACCCAAAGGACTACGGTTGATGATATAATGCCTGCAATACCCAGCTTAAGGAATATACCATATTTCCCATAGTTTGGGGTACCTAAGGTAATTGCAGGATATATATCATCAACAGTAGTATTACTAAGTCTTCCGACGCCCATGTTGCGTCCTGGCCCAGGTGGAGAGGCTGTCGCAGGCCGGGCACATGCTCAACATTGTTTTTTGGTTTCGACCCGGGCCCCGAAACCCTGAAGCCTAAAGCTTAAAAATTAGGGGCCTTAATAATTAGAAGACGGTTTCGGTGTATATAATACTGTAGTTATAATAAGGAACCCCCCAAAATAGAATAGCTGAGGTGAGGCCCCGATAGTAGCTAACCTTACAGCGTTTATATACTCTCAACCCCAAAGTTTTAATACAGCCCAACAGAATCCCTTTAAAGATCTCTACAGGAACCCCCAGACCTTCCAAAATCCCTTAATTAAGGAATATACCTTTAATCATATTAGGGACCTTATTATAATTTAAGGTATATTCCTTAATTAAGGGATTTTGGAAGGTCTGAACCCATAAAGGGCCCAAGCCCTTGAAAACCAGAGACGAACCCTGAGCTAAAGCCTCTTTCAATCAAACCCTCAGGCCTTAAACCCAAAGCCCTTAACTCCAAACCCGTGGAGCCATTTAAAAGATCCCTCAAGGGAAAACTTAAATTAAGAGAACCCTAAACACCAAATCCTACACCAGAAAGCCTTCTCCCGAAATCTTGCTTCGGCATTGGCAGGAGATGCGTCGCGAAATCCAAGCTCTTCGAGATGTCTCGTTCTTGGACTTTGGGGTTCTCGGGCTTAGGGTTGGTTGGAAGAAATGAAACATAGACGGCCAAACTTAAAGTAGGAAGATGTCTTGCGCCATGTGCCAATCCTTCAGGGGTTAGGGTTCAGGGGTTTTGGGGCTTAGGGTTCAGGTATTATATTGTTTAGACTGACGGCGTCACAGATCGCCCTCGGGCATCACATCACGGCGTGGACTCCCTCCACCGATCAGAAGACCTCCGAAACGCAGGGCCAGTAAGATGGAGAGTTTCTTGCACAATCTTGCGCCCATGCCCTCAGCACGTGCGGATGGGTCACCGAGATAATTTAAGTCTAGGGTAGCTCGAAACATAACCCCCAACCGCAAACATGTAACCCACAAGCCTTGTCAGTCCATATCTTAAGTCTTTAAGCCTAGAGCGCCTGTGGTTCAACCTCGTCATAGAACCCTGAAAAGAACTCTTCTGAATAAGAACCTTTAAAAAGCCCGTATATAATCAGATCCCTGATTATACGAACCCTTATCATCAAAAACCTTTATAGAAACCCATATAAGAACTATAGAAACCCTTATCAGAACCCTTGTAAGAACCCCTTATTGCAGAACCCTACAGTAAAGCCCATAAAGTTGGAAACAGGATTAAGGCCAAATAGTGCTGGGATTCCCTCTAAATTGCTCTTAAGGATCGAGGCTATTGGGTTTCCAACTGTTGGGCTTCTACTGTAAGCCCCTAAACCCGAAACCCCGAAATCCCGAAATCCCAAACCCTAAACCCTAAACCCTAACCTACTGTAAGCCCTTCCTGGGCTTCTTCGTGGGTTTTCATCCGCTTCTGGGGGCCGAGGAGCAGCTCCAGTTCCAGGACAGGCGGAGGCTTTGGGTTTTTAGGGGGTTTAAGGGGCTTAGGGATGATAGAGTTTAGGGTTTAGGGTTCAGGGTTCAGGGTTTAGGGGTTTAGGGGTTTAGGGGTTTGGGGTTCAAGGGGGTTTGGGGTCTAGGTTTTAGGGTTTAGGGGCTTAGGGTCTATATATTCTAGGGTTTTGGGATGATAGAGTTTAGGGGCTTAACCCTAGGCATTTAAGGACTCATATATTAAGGCTTTTGGGCCCAAAGACCATATCATATAAGGCTTTTGGGCTGTTTTGATGCCCAGGGTAAGGGGTTTAGGGATGATAGAATTTGGGGTCTAGGTTTTAGGGTTTAGGGTTTAGGGGTTTAGGGTTTCGGGGTTTAAGGGGTTTAGGGATGATAGAATTTGGGGTCTAGGTTTTAGGGTTTAGGGTTTAGGGGTTTAGGAGTTTAGGGGCTTAAGGGGTTAGAGTTTGGGTCTAGGTTTTTGGGTTTAGGGGCTTAGGGTCTTGGTCTATAGGGTCTAGGGTTTTGGGATGATAGGGTTTAGGGTTCAGGTGCATGGGGTCCAAAGGATTTAGGGCCTTGGGTTTAGGGATGAGGTTTAAGGCGTAGGGTCTAGGGCTTAACAAATTATGAGGTTCAAGGTTTAGGGTCAGGGAATACACGGTTTCGGGTTTAGGGTTTAAGGTTTTGCCGGGGTTTTGCCCCTATCAGCCCGGGGAGGTTTTGGAGCCCTGCAGCCCCACCCCGAAGCCTGTAAGCAGCCGAACTTCGCAGGAGGAGCGCCGGCAATTCCAGAAGTTGCAAGAGGCGGTTTAGGGTTTAGGGTTTAGATCTGACCACCAGGGTTCTGCAGGTTTTTTTGCAAGAGCTAGGGTTTTTGTTAAATAGGATTCTATTGCAAAGGGTTGAACGGCGTGTTAATGGCCTGTAGAGTCCCCAGCACCCCCCTTACTTCTCAAAGGTTAAAGGATGCCCTGATTGTCAAGAGCCTACTTACTGCTACTTACTGCTACTTATTACTACTACTACTACTACTACTACTACTACTACTACTACTACTACTACTACTACTACTACTACTGCTAGGAGAACCGAGCCTGCTTGAAGCTAGCAGGGAGCTGCACAAACTAGTCCTTCCTTACATGGGCACCGGTCCATAACGGTCTCTATGTAAGAAAATTAAAAGGGAGGATGCGATAGAGGCCTAAATAACTACCGAAACTATGTTGGGGGTTCCGTATTATGATTGTATATAGTATAATATACCCCCAAACCCTGTTCTAGTGATTGAGGCTCCCATATTATCCAGTTTTCGAACTGGAACATGTGGTTTTTGCGTCGAATTACCAACCACTCTGCAGCATCAAGTGGACATGCTTCGGCAGGTGGATCCTGGACCCTGTACAAACCCTGAACCTAGTGTTGATGATATCGATCCTGCGTTGCATTAAGGGCCCTCAACTATGGGAAGCTTGGTATATTCGTAATTATGGGTAATGTAGGGTTTATATCATCAGCCACAGTATCATCTAGTAATCTAGCATCCATCCCTTCAATCTCCAGGAGCCATGAGGCCCTAGGCCCTTAAACTCCCAATCCCGTATGGAACCAGGGTTTAGGGTTTAGGGATTAGGGTTTAGGGTTAAGGGGTTTAGGGTTTAGGGTTTAGGGTTTACCCTAAGTTGGTTTGCGTAATGCACATGACACAGCGGCTATGATTGGTTCTGTATGAGAGGGCCAAGCCGGAAGAGACGGTCACGGCCGACACATCAAACCCCATCTGCACTACGGTCGCGCTGCGCTTCTGGCAGTTGGGGCCTGGGCATGCTTTGTGAGGCGCCAGCTCGTTTGCAGTGCTCTTTGCGTTGTTACGCGAGAATGCCCAGGCGATACTTGCAATTGAAGTAGAAAGCATTGGGCACAGTCACTTCTGTCAGGACAAGGGTAGCAAAGCACATATCCCCAAAGCTGGAGGTTCCCGACTTGCCGATCACCAGAACTTTGCGAGGGCGCGCTTTGCCTACGGTACCCATATGGAGATACATGGACCCCAAAGTACCTGTATAGGGACTACATCAAGGCCAATGTATGTACTATATGAGCACAGGGGCCCTAAGAGGATGGAGCCCGTAGAGTCTTCTAGGTTTCACATAGCAAGAAATGGGGCGGAGCCCCCACCCGAAGCCTTAAAGAAGGGCCCGTAAAGTCTCAAAGCATCCCTTAACAGATCCTCTGCAATCTTCCCCGAGGGATCTAAGGACTCATATATTAAGGCTTTTGGGCCCAAAGACCATACTATACAAGGCTTTTGGGCTTAAAGGACCCGTAAAGAGTCCCTCATCCTTGAAAGGGAATCCTTGAAGTAGCCTTAACGCCGAAACGCTTAAACGAGCCCGTAAGAAACCCAACCTGCCCAGAGACTCCAAGACCCCTTACTTCAGGATTTTCCGTATTTTTTCGGATCCCTTATTTGATTTAAGGTTTATTCCTTCATTAGGGGATATTGGAGTCTCTACCTGTACCGCATGGCAGACGCATTCGCGGTGCGCGGATAATCAGCGAGAGCTCGCTCAACTGCGGGAGGCTCTCGTGTGCAGACCCATATATTCCTGGGCACTGTTATGGGGGATGCTTCCGTAAACCACGATAGTACTTCCTAGTGTAGAAACCCACTGTTATGGGGGATACTTCCCTAAACCATGATAGTAATGCCTAGTATAGAAACCCACTGTTATGGGGGATACTTCCCTGAACCATGATAGTAATGCCTCGTATAGAAACCCACTGTTATGGGGGTTACTTCCCTAAACCATGATAGTAGTTCCTAGTATTGAACCCCCACATTCTACTGTATAGGTACTTTGGACCCTTTGCAAGAGGACGACGGTTGTAAGAGGTATAGGGTTTGGAGTTGGTGGTTTGTGACTTAAGTCATCAAGCTTAGGGGTTTAGGTTTTCACACTTTAGGGTTTAGATTTGGGCTGAAGACAGAGGGGTTTTAGAAGGCATTACTTCTAATGTGCAAGGGTTTTCTATGGTTGTATAGGGTGTGATGAGGATTTAGGGTTTAGAGTTTGTAGGGTTATGGTTTAGGGATTTCAGACTTGGGTCGATAAGGTGTGTTGCAAGGGGTCAATAGGGTGCTATGCGGGCTTTGTGGTTGTGCTTTCTGGTTTTGAGGCTTGTAGGGTTTATGGTTTCGAGTTAAAGCATCTACGGCTTCGAGGTTAAGGATTTATGGTTTAGGGTTCAGGGCCCATGCTGATTTTATCGGGTAGCATGTTGGTGCATGCGAGCTTGATTGTGCGCTTGCGTTTTCTCAGGGTTTTGCAAAAGGGTTCAAAGATTGTTTCATTGGCCCGTACATGGGATTGAACACTTAGCAATCATTACCGTTCTGCCAGGCAGGTTCCCAAATATCGTTCTATTGTTTGTTTAAGTATTTGTTTCAGGCTTGTACCCAGAGACTCCAATGTCCCTTAATTAAGGAATAGACCTTAAATCATATTATGGATCCTATTATAATTTGAGGTATATTCCTTAATTTAGGGATATTGGAGTCTCTGGGAATGTTACGGCTTGTCTGCGTCATTCAGGATGGGTTTGTAGCAGAGGGAGATGGCATCATGCACCACTTAGCCAGTGCCGAAAACAAAGCAGTCAGTTGGACTGCGCACTGGAGTCCCGGGAAACGGGACGAGATCTGCAGGAACCCAGAACGCGTTGAGAAGCTGATGACAATTTGCAAAGTGCGCCTGTTGCTCAAATGCGCTTTTGCATGCCAGCTCCACAAGCTCAACCCAGCGGACTTCATTCGCTTTGGGCTTTCAGACCGTGTGACGACTTTCGTCAAGGGCGAAGGCCACAGCGAACGGAAAGCGCTTGAGGAAGCGTGGAGACTTATATGGAATCTGGCCGAACCGGACAGATTACTGGCATGCGCTTTGCACACTGACCAGGACCACGGAGACGTGTTGGTGTACGAGGATGAAGAGCTCGGGCGGAATTTTCCGCTCGCAGTAGGGCGTTGAGCGTAAACTTTCCCTGAGCCATATTAGTTACACCCTATACCCGTGTCAAGCCCTTATGACCCAAAGGGTCCAAAGCACCTATACAGTAGAATGTAGGGTTTCTATACTAGGAATTACTATTGTGATTTAGGGAAGTATCCGCCACAACAGTACCTAGGACCCTTTGGGCAATATCAGAGCCCAAACAGCTTCAGTGCCAACCCTACACTCTCAACCCTTAACCCGACCCTGAACCCAAAACCCTACACCCCAAACAACCCTCACGGCCCACAGCCCTTATAGTAACCCTTTCAAGGAGCCCTTATAGTACCCTTATAGTAACCCTTTCAAGGAACCCTTATAGTACCCTTATAGTAACCCTTTAAAGGAGCCCTTATAGTACCCTTATAGCAACCCTTTAAAGGAGCCCTTATAGTACCCTTATAGTAACCCTTTAAAGGAGCCCTTATAGTACCCTTATAGTAACCCTTTAAAGGAGCCCTTATAGTACCCTTATAGTAACCCTTTAAAGGAGCCCCAAAGCCCTTTGTCTCTAGGGACTCCAGGGGCTTCCACACTCACCTACACTACTTTGGGGGTTCGGGGGACTTAGTAACTAGTTAGTAAGTAGACTTATAAGTACCCTAAAAGGGACCCTAATTGGGGTTATGATACTTATAAGTCCCTAAAATAACCAGTTACTAAGTCCCCCGACCCTCCAAGTACACTACTTTGGGGGTTCCCTATCGTAATGACAGTATACTGGGCCCCAAAACCCTATGGCCCCTATATCATAGAGCCCTTGTAGTATCGCATTATCGTAGCCCGTATAGCTCCCTTTAGAAGGAACCCTATATTTTAATTATTAAGGCCCCTATAGTGTAGTATCCTTATCGATCGCTTATAGAAGCCCTTATCGACCGCTTTAGACGAGCCTTAATTTCTAAGTGTTAAGGCCCGGAATATAGAACCCTACTATAGATCTCATATAGGTGGTTGTCAAAATTATGGTCCCTGTTTAGGTCCCTATTTTAGTACGGCACCTAATAATTATGGTGCCCAAAACGGGACCCCAATTTTGACAACCACCCATATAGAACCCTGTGTAGGAGCCCTACTCTACTTATTGAGGCCCCTACATTACCCTGCCAGGCTGCAGTGCAAGCGGCAGCCGACAGGGAGGAGATGGAGAGGTTGCGGGAGGCCAGATGAGGGTTCTTTGTTTTTTAATTATTTTTTTTTTGGAGGGGGGGGGGGTGAGTTTAGGGTTTAAGGGTTTAGGGGTTAGGTTTGAGGCCGTTTAATTTGTGTTTTATTATAGTTGTTTTGTTTGTGTTTGTTCCCGTGGTTGATCCCTTTCTAGTTCGATTTGGTTGTTGCCTCTTCGTCTCATTCTCAGTTACCTCGTTCTTGCTTCGCCTTTGAAAAGACGACGAAAGAGAGCCGCTACTAAATCTTTAAACGTTACATCCTTAAGAACCCAAGCCCTTATCCCTAAACTACCAAAAGCCACGCCCGAAACCCAAAGAAACCCTTGAAACCCTTGACCATAAATCCTTCAGCCCCCCAATACCCCCTAATCTATGACCCCAAACACCCCAAACCCATGTCTATAAACCCCCTAGCATCACCCAAAGGGTCCACAGTACCTATATAGTAGAATGTATAGGGTTTCGATACTAGGAATTACTCGTATAATTTAGGGAAATAACCGCCATAACAGCACCTGGGACTTTTTGGGTCAAAAAGCCCTAATTTACCCGCAAACCCAAGGAGAATCGAGCCTCAAAGCAGCGCGCAGCGGCTTTGGAGGCACGTCTTGGGCCTTTGCCTGCTTTTCCTACTCTTTGTCATAGATGGGTATCTTTTGCATTTTTTATGGGTACTTAAACCCAGTCAGGAATAAACATCCAAACTTTTGGTATTATCCCAACCATGAACTAGTACTAGTGATACTAGCACTACTGGTGCTACCAACACTACGTGTACTGTTGGTACTCCTCGCACTCCCAGTACTAACAGAACTCGTACGACTTCTGGTTCGCACCGGTCGTTGGATCACACTGGTGAAGCAAACGGTATATAGTAACAAGCCTGGTCATAAGCCTGGGCATTCTTAATGCATCCGCATCATCCCATTGAATCTGTTGTGAATCCCAGCAGTGCCAACACTCGCTGAAAGCCGCAAAGCCCCAAACCCTGATGTAAGACCAAAAGCCCTAGAAGTCTAAGACTTCCCTCCTTCAAGCATAAAGAGCCCATGGAGCCCCTTGCAGAGCCCCCTTAAAGCCTACACCCTTCAAGACTTATCCTTCAAGCCGAAAACCACCTTTGTGAAGAGGCGGAAAAGGCCCGCTACGAGGAGACCTTGGCACGCCAGAAAGACGCCATGAAGGCGAGGAGAAATGGTTTTGTAGGGTTTAGACGAATATTTCATTTAGTGCAGGGATGCTATGAGGTGTTCTGGAAGTATATAGGTTCTCTCGGGGTCTGGGGTCTTCGATAAGGGATTCCACTCTATGCAGGCTGGGTATGAACTCTGAAAGAGCTTAGCAGGGCTTCTTTAGGGCTTTTGCGGAATCCCGTGTCCCCAGCAAAGAAAGGCCCAACACACTCTTTAACAAAATCCCTAAACCCCTAAACCCCTAAACCCTAAACCCCTGCGGAGCCTCGACTGGCGCTGTCAATCTCGTTGCCAGGAGATGCAGACAAAGCTGCAGGAGATGATGCAGCACAGCAAGGACAGTGTAGGGTTTAGGGTTTAGGGTTTGGGGTTTAGGGTTTAGGGTGGGTTTAGGGTTGATAGGGATTAGTATCGACGACCCCTAGCCCCAGGGTCCAAAGGATCCAAGAACTCGGTATTTGGGTTTAGGAGAGTAGTTACGTGGGTTACCATTTTGGAGAGTAAATTTTATTTAGGTACTTGGACCCTTAGGGCTAATTGAGATTTTGGGTGTTGTGAGGATTGGATAGGTTCTGCAAATCTTTCGTAAGGGGCCTGACAGTGGTTCTACCCCTCGGTTTTATGAGCTCTCCATGCGCGGGCTTCATAAAGGGTTTCTAGGATCTACAGGGATTCGGGGGTTCCGAGAATTTTCCAAGGGTTTCAACAAGCGCTTCATCGGGTGTTACAAGGTTTGTGATTTTTTTTTGGGGGGGGGGCTGCAAGTAGACCCTAAACCCTAAACCCCGTAGATCCCTTTAAGGAACCCTATAGATCCCTTTAAGGAGCCCTTGAAGAACCTTTTTTTGGCCTCTTAGTAGCCTTCAAAGCAGACTGGACGTTTCAGCCTCAGTAATAATTTGAAGCGGGGTTCCTTTAAAGGGCTCTATGTAAGGCTCCTTAAAGGGATCTATAGGGTTCCTTAAAGGGATCTACGGGGTTTAGGGTTTAGGGTCTACTTGCAGGATTGCTATAAGGGGATATTTTAAGGGCCCTATGGCTTCAAGGGACAACTCACTAGCCTTCAAAGCGGAATGGAAGTCTCAGCCTCACAGATCCCTTTAAGGAGCCCTTTAAGAACCCTTACTAAGGACCATTTGGGTTATCGCAGCCTTCAAAGCGGAATGGAAGGGGACCCTATTATAGAACCCTATCGTACCCTTGAAGGGAGCCCTAAACTACCTAGAGGCTCCATAGTAGTTCCTTTTTGGGATTCATATTTAGAATCCTATAAGGTATTCCCAAAAAGGAACTACTATGGAGCCTTTGGGTAAGCCTCTGATCGTAGCCTTCAAAGCGCAATGGAATTTTTCAGCCTCAGGAGTCCGGCGCCGAGGCTGTGGTGCAGAAGCTCATGAAGAAGGCCTCGGGTTATCAAGCTTTTGGTTCATCTGTTTCCTCCAAAGACAGCCTCTTCTCCTACGGCCACGGCGCTTTGAGGTCAGATAGTTTAGGGTTTTTGTGTTTTTGGGATGTGTTTTTCCGTGTTTGAGGGTTTAGTGACTTGTTTTGGGGGCCCTATGTAGCGGGACCCTAGACCCTAAACCCTAAACTCTAAACCCTAAACCCTAAACTCTAAACCCTAAACCCTAAACTCTAAACCCTAAACCCTAAACATTGTAAGGCTGCGATGAGAAGACTTCGGGTTCGGGGTTTTCGGATTCTTTCTGGCTCGAGTTTCTCATGAGAATGCTATCAGACCATTGACAGGGAAGACATTTCTGTACGCGATCGTTGCGTCAGATCGACTTCTGTCAGGGGGGCTGTCTGTGTCAGACGAAGCTACATCGTTGCTGCGGAGAGTCGAAGCAGTGCAGTGGGCAATCCAAGCTAGTCTTTGGCCCTCGACCATACCTTGAACTACCAAACCCCGTTTTTTTGTAGGTTCTCATTCTGCACCCTAACATGGAATTTATAGGGAAAAAAGTAGGTTTTGGTAGGTTCAGGTAGGCTTTTATCCTCCTTAAACCATAATATGAAGCCCCCTACAATCCAGGGTATATTCCTTAATTAAGGGATATTGGAATCTATGGGTCCTAGCCCAGTCAGCATCCCGGTAGCTCTGCCAGAGTTCTCGACTCGCCAATATATGCCCCCTCCCCTATCCCCTAACCGTTATGTTTGACAACATAGCATTCGCTGAGGTCAGTCGTTCAACGTGGTGGCACACAGCGAGTTCGGCCCACCCATCATGTTCCCGTTACAATAACCGTTACAAGCAGGAGCCACAGTGAACTAAAGGCAGGGCAGACTCGGCGCTGTTGTGTTCGGTTAAAATATCCTCCACGAACATCCGGCATTTTGGTATGCAGGCAATGTGGTCCAAGGCCACCTGGCTCGCTTGGCCCGCGGCGTGCTTTTGCACGATCGGCCGGCTTCGAGTGACCAAGAAGCGTGGCCTTACACGCAGCACTGCATCATAAGGCCAAGGCCTTCACGATGACGCCGTAAACCGTGAGCGTGCCCCAAAGCTTGGAAATGCCTGTCCCGTACCCCACGGGTCCAAAGCAACCATTAATTAGGTATTCGGTTTTGGGCTAATTAGTCGTTGTGTAGGTTAGGGTTTTGGAGAGAAGCTCATTATTGGGTACTTAGCCCTTTAAATTTTGGGTTAATTATGGTTCAGGATTACACTGTTTGTCCCTATCCACTACCGCCCTCAACCTGATTCCGTTCTCGTCCCCGCCCTGATTCCTGTGAAGCCCCTAAGACAAGTCCATACCGCATCCCCTTCATCGGCGCTTAATGAAAACATCCCTCAACCCTACTTGGAGGCCCAGGGGACTTAGTAAGTAGGTTATAAGTAGGGTTATAAGTACCCTAAATGGAGTTACCCCAACTACAACCCTACTTATCACCTATAAGCACACCCCTAAACCCTAAACCCTTAAACCCTTAAACCCTAAACCCCTAAACCCCTAAACCCCTACACCCCTAGACCGCTAAACCCTAAACCCTAAACCGAAGAAGAGCTCGAGGCAGGTATCTCCGACGAGGTGGTGATCTCCACCGAGCAGGTGCCCTGCTGCGAGGGGTCGTGGGCTCTCAAGGTTGTGGGGTCTTGCCCTAGGGTTGAGGCATTTCAAGGGCTTAGATTAGAGTCTTAGAGTTTAGGGTTTTTGAGTTCAGGGTTCAAGGTTTAGAGTTGAGGGGTACACGGGTTTTTTGGGTTCTGTTTGGAGTGTTCAGGTCGTGTTTTCAAGGTTAGTCGACGGGAGCCCGTTTCCTTCAAGTGATCTCGGAGAATTCTGTAAGGCCACGGGATTTAGGGGTTTTGGTACTTCAGGGTGTTTTGGGGGAGTTTGACTCGAGAGCCTAGGGGGGTGAATAGCAAAAGCAGGTAAGCAAGCCGCATTGATCTGCACCCATGTCTATATCCATGTCTTATCTATACCAATCTCTACATTTACATTTGTATCGATATCTATGTCTACATTTATGTCGATATTCAGAGAGGCAGAAATGGAAAAGGTGAGACAGAGAGCGAGAGAGAGAGAGAGAGAGAGAGAGAGAGAGAGAGAGAGAGAGAGAGAGAAAGGGAGAGGGAAACAGAAAACCCTGAGCCCTGAACCCCTCAACTAAACCCTAAGCCCCTAACCCCCTTAAATCCCTAAACTCCCTAACATAGGCCCTAAACTCTAAACCCAATCTGAACCCTTGACCCCTAACCCCCTAAAGCCCTAAATTCCCTAAGCTCTAAACCCAAATTGAACCCCAAAGCCTTAAACTCCCTAGCCTAGGCCCTACTCTAAACCCAAACTAAACCCTGAACCTCTAACACCCTAAAGTCCTAAACTCCCTAACCTAGGCCCTACTCTCAACCCAAACTAAACCCTGAATCCCTGACCCCCTAAAGCCCTAAACTCCGTAACATAAGCCCTACTCTAAACCGAAACTGAACCATGAACCCCTAACCCCCTAAAGCCCTAAACTCCCTAAGCTCTAAACCCAAACTGAACCCCAAACCCCTAACCCCCTAAAGCCCTAAACTCCCTAACCTAGGCCCTACTCTAAACCGAAACTAAACCCTAAACCTCTAACCCCCTAAAGCCCTAAACTCCCCAACCTACGTCCTACTCGAAACCCCAACTAAACCCTGAACCCCCAAACCCCCCTAGACTAAAGCCCTAAACTCCCTAACCTAGGTCCTACTCTAAACCCAAACTAAACCCTGAACCTCTAACCCCCTAAATCCCTAAACTCCCTAACCTCGGCCATAGTCTAAACCCAAACTAAACCCTGAACCCCTAACCCCCTAAAGCCCTAATTACCTATTATAGTCTCCATGGTTAACCAGTTTTATGGTTAGGATCCTATAATAGAGATTTTGGTTAAACAAAGGAGCTGCAATGGAGACTATATTCTAAACCCTAAACCCCTTTAAAGGAACCCTAAACCCCTTTAAAGGAGCTACAATGGAGACTAGAGGTGGAAGCCTCAAACCCCAAAACACCTAAACCCTGAACCCCTAAACCCTAAACCCCTAGACCCCTAAGACCCCTAAACCCCTAAACCCCTAAACCCCTAACCCCTAAGACCCCTAAACCCCTAGACCCCTAAGACCCCTAAACCCCTAAACCCTAAACCCCTAAACCCCTAAACCCCTAAACCCCTAAACCCCTAAGACCCCTAAGACCCCTAGACCCCTCAGACCCCTAAACCCCTAAACCTCTAAACCCCTAAGACCTCTAAACCCCCGAGACCCCTAAAACCCTAAACCCCTAAACCCAACCCCCTACAGCCCTAAACTCCCCTGCGCAGGTCTGGGTCCGACTCTACAGGGATGCTGTCACCCGGCGGGAGCGCCAGGTTCCGGGGTTTAGGGTTTAGGGTTTAGGGGTTTAGGGTTTAGGGGAGTTTTCAAAGGGCTTAGGCGGTTTAGGGGGAGGGGGATTTAGGAATTTTATGGTTTAAGGGGGAAAGGGGGGGGGGTAGGCTGAGGAATTTCATTAGTGGTTTAGGGGTTTAGTGCAAAATATAGAGGGTTTAGAGACTGTTGGGTTTACCTGTGACCGGAAAGGCCTACGTTTTTTCGGTTTCCTTATTACGGTTTCTATGTATAGTTCCTTAACAAGGTAGGCCTTCTGGGCCACAGGTAGGGTTTTGAATTTGCAGATTCTAGGGCTTTAAGGTGTTAGGGTTGAGTACGGGTTTAGGGGCCTGAGTGCATCCGAGTCTGGGAAGAGTTCCTGTAAAGGAACTCTCAAAAGGGTTTAGGGTTTAGGGTTTTAGCGGTTCTATGATAGGGCGCACTTTAAAGTACTACACTGGTCTATGATAGGTCCGGTCTTTGAAGGGTGCTGTAGGGCTTTGTCATAGGCACTCGATCAAATGAGCTTTGTTCTAGATTCTAGATCCCCTAAAGGAACCCGTATTTAAATAGATCCCTTACGCAATCCCCATAAGGGAAAGTTTTAGTCTCCCTTGAAGGCATAAATACCTAAATGGTTTCGACAGCGGTCTGTGGGGCTTTATGGGAATGCACGATTTAAGAGTTACTTCAAGGGTTTTTTTACCCAGACTCCCGGGAGGATCTAGAAAGTAGATCCCCTAATTTGGGGCCTTATATCCTTATACTTCTAAGGGTAGGGTTATTTTGTAGGAACCGCCATGAAGGGATCTACTTTTTGGATGCTCCCGGGTTTCTTCAAGGGAGCTCTGTGGACGCTACAAGGGCATGCGAGCCTTTCGAGTTTAGGGGGGGGTGGTTAAGCTTTTTCGGGTTTTGCTCCGCCCTCATCTATGTCCTCGCCAAAGATGTCAAGATGAAGGACGACACCTTGCCCGCCAACGTGCTCGCCGACCTGAAGGCCCTCGGGTACAACCACATCAAGTTGCCCGAGCCAGCGGAATGGTGCAATGACCTGCTGGAGGCCAAGGATAAGATCAAGCTGGCCGCGAAGGTCTTTCGCTCCCAGGCAGTGAAGAGGCCTGTTGAGCCGAAGCTTTGTCCACACCGTGGCAAGGAGGCTCGAGGATCTTTGCACGACAGGGGTTTTAGATTTATGGTTTAGGCTTTAGGGGTTTCGGCTTCTAGAGGGGTTTTAAGGCTGTAGCGTTGAGAGTTGAAGCTGATTCTAGGCTTCTTTTGAAGTGGTTCAAGTTTTATCGGACTTTAGAACTGGCATTGGGAGGATTAGGCTTTCCCTAGGGATCTAAGGACTCACATGTTATACAAGGCTTTTGGGCCATTTTGATCCCTAGGGTTTGCTTTTCTTTAGAGTTTTGAGGATCAGAATAGTTCTATAGGGATTGTTTCGAAGGCGGTCGGGGGGGTGAAGTCTTCAGGGTTGTAACGTAGGAACCTGATTAAGAAACCTTGGGCCTTTGTTAGGGTTCCTTATATCATGAACCCGATTTTTTTAGGGGTTATGGGCCCAGGGTTTCTTACTCAGGTTCCGACATTAGGCAGTTCGACAGGTTTTGCGAAGGGTGCCAGATGGCGGGCTTTATGCGAAGCTCGGATTTTTAGGAGGCTTTGCATGCTGGGTTTGACCTGAGCCTGAGGCAATACCTGTGAACCCCACAAACAGACCCAAAGGGTCTTAGGTTTAGAACACTGCGTTCTACGATATAGGTACTTTGGACCCTTTGGGAAAACTGATCTAAAACTCCTAAACCTAAACCGTCACCGGAGACGCGACCCTGCCCTCTCTTCCCCACCCGCAACTTCAAGCCCAAGCGCCCTGTACGCTCTGTGGAGCACAGGACACTAAGAAGTTCCTGAGTGGCATCCGAAATGACCTCGCCCAAAGCCCTAGAACCTGAACCGAGTGTTTAGGGCTGTACCTTATTTTGGGGTCCTTATAATAAGGACCCTACTATTTAGGTTACTATATCAAGATGTCCCCCATTTTTGTAGGTGTTTAGGGTTTGCAGCGATGCTCTAAGCTCGAGATGCCAGGAAAAGCTCCGTGCGGAGAAGCAGGCGGGAAGTTTCTGACATGCAAGAGCGGTAGCAAAAAGCGTGGGGTCAAGACACTTCCCTTTGTAGGCATCGTTCCGACTGTGACCAGAACATGTAAACATGTTTGTTACCATCCATAATCTCCTTAGGACTGTTTTAAGTTTTGTTCATATAAAACCAAAGAGAAGATTTAAAATTAGTGTGTTTATTCTGCTTCTAAGGGGGTATAGCCATGATGCAAGTACTTTTCACGTATGATGGCCTCCATCGCTGTTGCTGACCATGAACGCGACATTCATAGTAAAGCAGTGTAGCGGCAGCAGAAGTAATAGAGCAGCAGAAACAACACTGATATACCAATGATCCAGCCGTACTAGTATTATAACCACAGATCAAAGGGCTTTGGCTGACAACATCAATGCGACTGAAACCTAGCCCGAATACTTTCAGCCCTAAACCCTAAACCCTGTTACTAATCCCCAAGCACAAAACCCTTTTAAACCCTAACCCTAAACCCTAAACCCTTTTAGCCGTAGGGCCCGTGGAGGCCCACAGAAACCTGTTAGAACCGCTCTAGAACCTCATGGAACCCTTTTACAGCAACCCCTGCGAAGCCAGAAGCCGCACACCGTACTATAGGGGCCTTAATAATAATAATCACAAATGGGTTTTGGGGGTTCCTCATTGTAATTATCGTAGAATATACCCCCCAAGACCCTATTCTAATTTTCGGACCCGACGATGTGGACGGGCTGGCAGTGCCCCCACTCCGCCGAGGTTATTCGCTGTCGTGGTGGGCGACGTGGTGGGCGACATGCAGGCGCTCCACCTGATGTTTCGCCTCGCCCGCCGGCACGCGGATTGGTTGCAGGAAGACACCTTCGCAGGGCGGCGTCGATCGACGGCGACTTCGGCATGAGCCCGCCCTTGGTCATCTTCTCGCCGGCTTGGGCTCCACGCCCGCTCGACACGGGCGACTCCGACGAGACGCAGAGGACGGGCCGCCAGACTACCTCGGCCCACGACCGAGCAGAGCAGACAGGTTGCTAGATTGCAATTGTTCTTGGTGTGCAAGGTGCCTGCGGCAGTGGATGGCCGCCGGTTGTGATATCGCCGCGACTGCCGTGGAGATCATCACGACAGAGACCTTCTCCGAGACAGAGACTCGTCAGTGTGCATGCGCGGCATGGGCTGCAGAGAACTTAAGTATCCCCTTATAGCAACCTTTATATAGAGCTCTGTAAGGGAACCCCGATTCTGATCATTACTGTAATAGTAAGGCCCCTACCTACCTTGGAGGCCCAGGGGACTTAGCAAGTAGGTTAGAACAAGAAGGAACTCCATTTAGGGCACTTATAAGCCTACCTATACCTAAACACAAACTTGGGTTCTTATGACCCTACTTAGAACCTACTTACTAAGTTCCCTGCCTCTCCAAGTAGGCCAGTGATGGGCCTGCCTGCTTCACTCCCGAGTTCTTAGTCGGGGGTTTCCAAAATGGGAGTTCCCGAAAATAGCGGACCCTAATTGTAGTACCCTACTTAGTAGGACCCTTATCATAAGGACCCCCAAATAAGGGTACCCCTAATTTTCAGAAACTCCCAACTTGATCCCTATGCCCACTAAGTCCCCTGGGCCCTCACATTAACCCCAAGGACCCAATAATTAGGTAGGCGGTTTTAGGATAGTAGTTATGTAGGTTAGGGGAGGGATATGATTATTAGATACTTGGACCCTTGGGGGTAACCTGCAGGCACAGCAGCAACAAGACCGTGAGACCCGAGAAGACCAGGCTCCCCGCTCGGCGACGTGTTTTGTAGTTCTTGTGGTAGCGTTTAGGGGTTAGAGTTCAGGGGTTAGGGTTTAGGGTTTAGAGTTTAGGGAATAGAGTTTAGGGTTTAGAGTTTAGGGGTTAGAGTTTAGGATTAAAAGTTTAGGGTTTAGAGTTTAGGGGTTAGGGCTTATGGTTTAGAGTTAAGGGGTTAGGGTTTAGACTTTACGGTTTAGGGTTTAGAGTTTAGGATTTTAGGGTTTAGGGGTCATGGTTTAGAGTGTAGGGTTAGGGTTGTGAGGGTTCAAGGCTTTCGGGTTTGATGTAGAGTTTTACATAGGTTTAGGTTTTAAGGGTTTAGGTCTTGTGATGAAGGTTAGGATTTAGCAGTTATTTGTTTTTTGGGGGTTTAGCAGGGAGGGGTCTTGAGTAGTTGAGCGACGTATTCTGTTAATATCTGTTGAGAGGCTGTCATCGTGTCCTCGAAGGATCTGAAGTAGTTACACGCCCTACATGCATAGATAGGAACGCTTTGCTACATCATGTTGGGATACCGGTACCTACTTTCAGACCCCAGCCCCAATCCCAAACTTGAAATTCAAAGGCTACGCAAGTTCCTTTAAGTGCGGCGAAAAAAGCTGCGATATGCTGACAGTATGCCAGGACAGATTCAGATGAGCGTAAACCCGAGACCCGAAACAGCTCTAGCCCGACCTGTCAAGAAGTCGTGGAAAGTTTATGGTTTAGGGCTTTAGGGGTGTAGGGTTTAGGGTTTTAGGACTTCAGGCTTTGGGGTTTCAGGGTATGGGGGTTTAAGGGTTCGCCGAGCTTGCCCAAGACAGAGGTATGTTTTTAGGAAAGACAGAGAACGAACTCTTCATCACTTGGCACATGGATGGAATCAAACCCAGTAGAAGCTTCTTCATGTATTGCAGCCAAGAGGTCCGAACCGTTTCAAACCCCTTTAACACCCCAAATTCCAAGCCTCTTAACCCTTGATAAGCTTGAATCCAAAACCATCTTGAACCAGCCATGGAGGTCCGCAGGCGCGAATCGGAGATCTTTGCCATTCCGCCCATAGATGCGGCCTCACCGACGCGAAAGGAGGCATTGGGGCTCAGCAATACCTAGGCTGTTTTGGGGGGAGCGTTGTTAGGGGAAGCTGGAGGGTGTCAGTGTGTACGGTGTGAACGGGCTTCGAAGGGATTGTAGAAGTCAGGGTTCAAGCGTTTTGCTTTGTTGCTTCTCGATTTCAGCTTTGGGGGGGCTGTAGGGGTTTGGGCTATAGTCGATGGGGGAGTTTCTCAAGTCGTGTGAGCCGTACATTGCTATGCTGCTACTTTAGGGGCCTTATAATAATTACCTGGCGGTTCCTTATTATAGTTACAGCATAATGGGCCCCAACGCCCTATTCTAATTAGTAAGGCCCCTATATCATGGAGGTCTTGTAGTATCCCCTTGTAGTGACCCTTATAGCTCCTTTTAAAGGAACCCTATTCTAATTGTTAAGGCCCCTACATTATGCCGGGGTAGACCCTGAGCCCTAAACCCAAACCCTCATGAGAAGGATGAGGGCTTTTACCGAACCGCACCCCTGAACCCTAGAACCGAAAAGCCCTGAACCCTAAACCCTGTAAACCCTTCGCCCTGATCCCTAGACCCTATAAGCCCTGAACCCTGAACCCTAAACCCGATAAATCCCTGTAAATCCTAAGCCCTGAATCCTGAACCCTAAACCCTAGAAGCCCTGAACCCTTAACCCTAAACCCTAGCAGCCCTAAGCCCTAAACTCTTAACCCTAAACTCTATAAATCCTAAGCCCTGAACCCTAAACCCTAAACAGTAACACTTGACCCTAAACCCAATAAATCCTAAGCCTTGAACCCTGAACCCTAAACCCCATAAATCCTAAGCCCTGAACCCTGAACCCTAAACCCTGGAAGCCCTAAACCCTTAACCCTAAACCCTATAAATCCTAAGCCCTGAACCCTGAAACCGGATTCCTGGTGACTTTCCGTGCAGCTCATCCGAGAATCCCTTTCAAAACGGGTCTTTGTCTGGACAGACTGGGGAAGGGGCTGCGCCAGTTGCTCAACCGGACGTTCAGGAGGATTCGGGTCTGGATGAAGACTGTCCATTGCCGCCAATGTCCCTGTTCGATGACCTGGTGAACCAAGACCACTATGGGCTATTAGACCCTAAAGATCCCTATTAGGACCCTATTACGGGTTGATTAAGGTACCCTTAAGGTTTAATAGTCCATAGTGGGAGCTGGATATGGAGGGTTCCGAGACCTCCGAGACCTGATCCTGCTGCAGAAGATCAGGTTTCGTGGCCTCAACAGGCCATGGCATGCACGATGCGACCCTGAAGCCCAAACCCTAGAAGCCCTAAACCCTTAACCCTATAAATCCCTCAGCCCTGAACCCTTAACCCTCAGCCCCAAAACATCCTAAGCCCTAAACCCTGAACCCTAAACCCCAGAAGCCCTAAACCCTCAACCCTAAACCCTCTAAATTCTAAGCCCGAAGCTGTGAACCCTGAACCCTAGAAGCCCTAGGCCTTAAACCCTCAACCTTAAAGCCTACAAATCCTAAGCCTTGGACTCTGAACCCCAAAACCTTCATCCTACCGTTAGCACTCAGCCCTGCGGAGGTCAATCCGAGTCAGCCCAGTCCGAGTCAGCCTACGCCGCAAGGACTTCAGGGCTTTAAGGTTTAATTGGTTAGGGTTTATGTTTCAGGGCTTAAGGTTTAGGGTTTAGGGTTTAATGTGCGGTCCTAAATAATAGGCCACCCCCCCCGACAAAAAGTTTTAGCTTGAATGCTCTGGTGTCAGTGGCCCTTCGGACCGGGGTCCGGGTCTGGGTGGCTTTGATTGATTGATTATATTAGAAACCCTTATAAATCCTTCTAGGATCCCCTAAAGGAGACCTTGTAGGATCCCTTTAAAGGAACCCTAAACCCATAATTAGAAGCCAGAAAGTTGGAACATCATCCTCCTCATGCCCCTAAGGTAATTCATAGGGGATCCCAGTGCGAATCCTCCTAAAGCCATGTTTCAACTTTCTGGCCTCTTCTTTTGGAGGGGATTCAAAACTTAGGAAACGCGGCTAGAACCCTAAACCCTGAACCCTAAACCCTAAACCCCTGAACCCTAAACCCCTAAACCCTAAACCCAGAACCCGAGCCCCAGCTCTCCTCAAGCCCATAAGTAGCAAGTCATTAAGACTTATGACTTAGGATAACCCCACCCTGGGTGGTTGTCAAAATTAAAGGGATCTATAAGGGAGCTACCCAGGGTTCCTTTAGGGGATCTATAAGGGATCTATGGGGTTTAGGGTTTAGGGACTCCAATATGGGTGGTTGTCCAAATAAGGGTCCCCTTTTGGTGTCCTTAAAATGACCCACCTAGAACCCGAGCCTGAGCCCTCTTACCCTAGGGATCAACATGGCCCAAAAGCCTTGTACAGTATGGTCTTTGGGGCTCGAAAGCCTGAATATATGAGTCCTTAGATCCCTAGACCCTATAGATCCCTTTAAAGGACCCCTTGTAGATCCCTTTAAAGGAACCCTTATAGATCCCTTTGTGAATCAGGAAGCAGTTTGGGTCTAGGGTTTAGGGTTCAAGGCAGTTGAGATTAGGCTCAAAGGGTGAGTTAAGGCTTCAGGCTTAATGGGTGGGGCTGGGGTTCCGTGTTTAGGGAGGGTTTAGGGCTTCAGGGCCATGGTTTTAGGCCGAGGGGTGGGCTTAAGAATGATGGGTTTCGGGTTTAGGAAGAGTTTCGGGCTGATGGGCCAGGTTTTAGGGCTTGGTTGTAGTTCTGGGGGTAGTCGAGGGTTTGGGGTTGAGGGGGTTGAGCTTCGGCTTGAAGGTGATGATTTAAGGTTCAGCCTTAAATGAGTGGGGTTTAGGGAGAGTTTCGGGCTTCAGGGCCAAGGTTTTGGGGCTTGGGCGGGGGTTTAGGTCGCGGGTGCTTTATGATTGACGACCAGCAGACAGGACGATCCCCACCCCAGACATCCCCCCAGCCAAAAAACCGCATTTATTAGGCAACAGCTTTTTGGTACCGGCTTGAATAGGAAAACAGCGCATTAATTAGGCCCATGGTATTATATAAGCAGGACCGGACTGAAGGTTTAAGGTTTTTGGGGTTAGGGTTTAAGGCCTAGTTCACGGCTTATGTTTTAGGGATTCAGGGCTTTAGGGGTTTAGGGGTTTAGGGTTTCTTGCTTGTCTAATGATTCTAATGCAGTCTGGCTTACAGAAGCCCTAACGTAGTACCCTTTCTTGGTGATCTAGGTTTCAAAGTCGTTTTTCTGGGAGGTACTACTTCCCAGGGTCTAGGTGAGTTGCCTGAGTCTCCGTTGTAGTTCCCATGCTACGGCTAACAGAACGCTCTAAACATGGCTTATCAATTTCATTTATGGCTCGGATTTTGTTTATGAAGACAGTGCAACCAAGGAGGAGCTATATTGGAAACTCCAGGTAACCAGGAGAGACAGAGAGAGAGAGAGAGAGAGAGAGAGAGAGAGAGATTACAAAAATGGAAAGTGCCCCCAACCCCCAAAGACCCTAAGAGCAAACTTCAAGTTTCAGAGCCCTAAACCCAAAATTCTAACCTAACCTCAAACCCTAAACCCTATAAGTTGCCTATAAGCCCGAAGCGAAGAAACCAACCTTGCAAGGATCACCCATGTGTGCCTGGTTGCGGGCTGACCTGGACCTGTCACCTGTGCGAGTCATGCAGGCGGGATTCTATGAGGGTTTGGGTTTATATCCCTAGGGATCTAAGGTATCTCATATAGGGTTCCTTTAAAGGGATCTATAAGGGTTCCTTTAAAGGGATCTATAAGGGGTCCTTTAAAGGGATCTATAGGGTCTAGGGATCTAGGACTCATATGTTAAGGCTTTTGGGCCCAAAGACCATACTATACAAGGCTTTTGGGCCATTTTGATGCCTAGGGTAAGGGTTTGGGTTTAGGATTGAGGGTCGAAGAGTTTAGATTGCTTTAGGTTTGGTACTTAGGGTTACGGTGAGAATTTTAAAACATGTGGGGGGCGGGCCCTCCAGCCTTCCAGCCTGCCAACCCTCCAGCCTTCCAGCCTTCCAGCCCTCCAGCCTTCCAGCCCTCCAGCCTTCCAACCCTCCAGCCTTCCAGCCTTCCAGCCGTCCAGCCCTCCAGCCTTCCAGCCCTCCAGCCTTCCAGCCTTCCAGCCCTCCAGTCTACCAGCCTTCCAGCCCTCCAGCCTTCCAGCCTTCCAGCCCTCCAGCCTTCCCAGCCTCCAGCCTTCCAGCCTTCCAACCTTCCAGCCTTCCAGCCTTCCAGCCTTGCAGCCTTCCAGCCCTCCAGCCTTCCAGCCCTCCAGCCTTCCAGCATTCCAGGCTCCCCAATCTTCCAGCCTTCCAGCCCTCCTGCCTTCCAGCCTTCCAGCCCTCCAGCCCTCCAGCCTTCCAGCCTTCCAGCCTTCCAGCCTTCCAGCCTTCCAGCCTTCCAGCCTTCCAGCCTTCCAGCCTTCCAGCCTTCAGCCTTCCAGCCTTCCAGCCTTCCAGCCTTCCAGCCCTCCTGCCTTCCAGCCTTCCAGCCCTCCAGCCCTCCAGCCTTCCAGCCTTCCAGCCTTCCAGCCTTCCAGCCTTCCAGCCTTCAAGCCTTCCAGCCTTCCAGCCTTCAGCCTTCCAGCCTTCCAGCCTTCCAGCCTTCCAGCCCTCCAGCCTTCCAGCCTTCCAGCCTTCCAGCCTTCAGCCTTCCAGCCTTCCAGCCTTCCAGCCTTCCAGCCCTCCAGCCTTCCAGCCTTCCAGCCGTCCAGCCCTCCAGCCTTCCAGCCTTCCAGCCTTCCAGCCTTCCAGCCTTCAGCCCTCCGGCCTTCCAGGTTGGAAGGCTGGCTGGATGGCAGGAGGGGTTGGAAGGCTGGAAGGCTGGAGGGCTGAAGGGCTGGGAAGAGGGCTGGAGAGGCGAAGGTTGGAGGACGGAGTCTGCGGGCTGGAGTCTCGTGTTGTTGTCTTTCCGTGTGTTGGCCCAGAGACAATGCCCACGGAAGTAGTATGACACACCTGTTTAACTTGTTTAGATGTCCGGGTATTTAAAAATCATCGCCGTAAGAGTTTAGCATTCAGGGTTTAGGGTTAAGCGTCTAGGATTTAAGATTTTGGGTCCCGGTTCTATCAGGGGTTTTCTGTAGGGGTTCTATGGGGGGAGAGGGGGGTGGGGATAAGGGCTTTATAAGTGGGTTCTATGAGGGTTTTCTGGCGAAAACACCCTAAACTCGGATTCGGGAAATCCGAGGCCCCTCAGCGCCGGCGGATCCTCGCGCCTCCAAAGGGGCAGCTTCAGGCAGGGCAGATCGGTTTAGGGTTCAGGTTTTAGGGTTTAGGGTTCCGGTTCAGGGTTCAAGTTTTAGGCTTTGGGGTTTCGTTCGAGGGTTCAGGTTTTCGTGTTTGGGGTTGAGAGTTTCGGTTCAGGGTTCAGGTTTTGGGGTTGAGGGTTTCGGTTTAGGGTTTAGGTCGCGGTGCTGCTTTTGGCTACGGCTCAGGGTTGAGGGGCCTGGGAGGTTGGGTGGAAGTGAACTTTTCGTGGAATGATGCAAAGCAGACCACCCCAAGATTCCAATATGTTTTTTCTGGTGTTTTGAAAAAGTTCTTGATCGTTTCGTAGATTTTGGCTTTCATTTTCATTCCAGTAGAAACCGAACAGGGTATTAAACATGATGTCTTATGGGTCTAAGAGGCTTGTTGAGACTGTCCTGCTAGTAGTAGTGACCCGAACAAAAGAAAGTATAGCATTGCTTCGACACATGCCATTGCTATCGACGGCAGTACTCATAGTAGGTAACGGTAATTTCATGTATAAACATAGTTCTTATTATGATCAGAGAAGGTGCGGTACAATTGCAATCAGTTTCGTACTAAAGATAATGGTAGTCGTACTACTTTGTGCGAGAAATCTCCAATCCTGTGCAGACCTCTCACTCGGCGCCGTCTTTTCTACCGGCTGCGGCTGCCGTATCGCTTTCACAGTGCCGGTGAGAGCTTTGTCGGCGAACCCGTTATGTCTGCCACTTGTAACCCCAAACCCTACAGGCCTAGATGCATGACCCTGCTATAACAGCGTAAGACCCCTAAACCGCTAGGTTTGTGGATCCTGAGGCAGAGTCTACTGTCGTATGTTCCGTTTGCATGCTGCGTTGGCTCCTCTGGCCAGGTTTGTTCCCAAGCTCACAGCCCTGTACACCCGTAAACTCTTGAACCCTTGAGCCCGAACCCGGCAAGAATGAAAGAACAACTAGCTAAACCTCAGGGGTCTAGTGGACCCAATCAAGCAGGTATCTGGTTCTAGGATACTACTTATGAAAGTTCCTAAAGAGTAAATGACTATAACTATAGCCCCTTAATGATCGGGTATTTCCCATCAGTACATAAACCCACAAGGCCTCACGTCCTTCAAAATACTAGCCCATGATCGCTTCATGGCGTCATGCTAAGCTACGGTTGATGATATAAATCCTGCATCACCCGTAATGAGGAATATGCCATAATTCCCATAGGTCAGGGTCCTTAAGGTAATGCAGGGTTTGTATCATCAACAGTATGAACCGACCCTAAACCCTGCGTCGTCTTCCTGACGCCTTCACTGTGGGGGCCTTTGGGGCGTGAAACGCCTGCAGGACCCTCCTCCCAGATACCCGGAGAGCCCAGTAGCAGAATAAGAAGCCGTGTGTAATTTCTGGAATATCGTTTTAGTTGAGGATGAGCAGCCTCATGAAGGTTTTTCGGTTTTTCCTTAATTTGCTCTCTGGGTACTACGTTACTATGTCCTCTCTTGTTGTATCGAGTCTGCCTTAGGCAGATCCCGAAGCCTTGAGTGAAAGGTTCGTCCGTCCCTCTACCGGGGTATTCCACGAGGTTCACGGGTTAGGGTTTTGGAATCTGGTTTTTAATCCAGAAGTCAGGTGAAAAAGGGAGATGCAATGGCAGATGATTCAACAAGCGAGCGTGTACGTGTACAGACTGTACAGGGCTTTCAGCCACTCCAGCTTGCCCAAACCTGAAGTCGTAACCTGCAAGCCCAGAGCATTTGTGTAAATAAACTCTAAGCCCTACTCGCCCTTCATCACACTGCCTTGTGGCGACTTGTTCAACATAATATATGTATATACATATATATATATATATATACACACATAGTGTTCTTATGCAACATGTTGTGTATATTGCATACACATGAAGCTAATATACTATATATATATATATATATATGTATGTATATATATATATATATATATTTATTTATATTTATATTTATATTTATATTTGTATTTATATTTATATTTATATTTGTATTTGTATTTATATTTATATTTATATTTGTATTTGTATTTGTATTTGTATTTGTATTTCTATTTATATATATATATATGTGTACTTGTATTTATATATATATATATATATATATATATCATAGAGCACACAGTTTACAATGTATCATATAATCTTATGTGTACATAATGTATATATTAATATATATATATATATGCATACACCATTTTATATAAGATACCTCATATATTACATAGTATGTTGTATAGACTTTGCCATATATATATATATATATATATATATATATATGTTAGAACATATTCTATCAAAAATATGTACTATACAATGCAGAAGATTTATATTCAATTTGTAATACACCGTATGTGTATTTATATACATATATATATATATAACATCTAATGTAAACTGTATAACATATAGTCCATAGTACACCGCATTTCTTACATATTCTATTACATATAACATTCGGCTCAAACTGTTTGGACAGCCGGAGCCTCGAGTTGCTGGCGACTTGCGGAGAACTCCGGTCGTCAGCACAGCTCACGAAGCACACGGTGCATCATTAAAAGCTTAAGGGCTCTGGGTTCCTTTACTTGGGGGCCCAGGGGACTTAGTAAGCATGCTATAAGTAGGGCTATAATTGGGGTAGCTCCATTTAGGGTACTTATAACCCTACTTATAACCTACTTACTGGTACTAAGTCCCCTGGGCCTCTAAGTGGGTTCCTTTACAGGGAACCTTATGAGGGGTCCTGTGAAGGATCTGTGAGGATTTATGGGGTTTAGGGCTTGGGGGTGTCGGGGTGTCGGGGGTTTTAGGTTTGGGGGTTAAGGGGTAACTAGAATCTTAGAAGCCGGCTCCGTTCACAAAAGGCTTGTGAAGATTCTCAAGTAATGGTCCGGAACTCTTCTAGGTTGTTATAGCTGTGGTAGGACTCTCGGATTAGGTTTATGGGGCATAAAATGTAGGGGTCGATTACATGGGTGGTTTTGTTGGGGTTCATAGGGCGAGGAGAGAGTAGAAACTTAAACCCAAAGCCCTACACCCTAAGCCCGCTAAGCCCTAAACTCGTAGATGTAGAGCCTCAAATCTACTAGTTCCCTGAGCCCTAACACCCGGGTCTAAGTAAGCAGCGAATCAGTGATGGTGTGTCCGTCCCTTTATACACAGAAACTAACATCTACCTTAGAAGGGGCCCCCACCCTATAATAGTCTATAAGCATTATATTAGGGCCCTATTATATTCCTTATTGTCACTATTACAGGGTGGGGGCCCCTTCTTACATCTACCCCGAATCCCTCTGCTAAGCTTTCAGGCCCCCTGAGCCCTAAGGAACCCTTAACTGGGTTCTTGTTAAGGGGTTTGATTTGCAGTAGAAGCCAGAAAGTTGGAATATCATTGTCGTAACCCCTTTAAGGTAAATTATAGGGGATCCTACCATTAATCCATAGTCCAACTTTCTGGAGTTCCCTTTAAGGGGCTTGATTTAAGCTACCATAATACCCGGTAATTCCCTTTGGGATGGAAATGGCCCAAAAGCCTTATGCATGAGTCCTTAGATCCCTAGGGATAAGGATCTATCGTAAACAGTATGGCTTCCTTGCTATCGTAACTTAAATTAAATTCATTATAAGGAACCTTGTAGGGAATCCTCTTCCAACTACAAGCAATAACGAACCTAAACCCCAAACTCTAAACCTTAACCTCTAAACCCTAAACCCGAAACCCCATATTCCGTAACTGGCGCCTCAAACTAAGTGCGGACAGCAGAGCTCGGCCTTGGTAGGGATCCGATGAGACCGAATCTCTCGACGAGCGCCCAACACACGGGTATTTAGGGTTTAATATACCTTAAACTACCAAACCTTACTTTTTTGTAGGTTCTTATTATAAACTTCAATATGGAATTTATAGGGACCCGACAGAAAAGCAGGTTTTGGTAGGTTCAGGTACACTATTTTGGGGGTTCCTTATTATAGTATAGTTATAGCTTAATGGGCCCCCAAACCCTATTCTAATTACTAAGGCCCCTATTTTAGGGCGGTTTAAAGCTCGAGCTGAGGGTTCAGCCTTTTGGGGTTTTAAGGTGTACATGGTGGTTTAGGGTGGTTCCTCTTATGCTGCCCAACCGCGAACGGTTTCTTTTCTGGGCTGTTTTGCTTCAGGCCACCTGGTTAAAACCCCAAACAGGTACTTGTAGTACATTGAGGAATAGTTGTCCGTTTTTTCCTGCACCTTTTGTCCCGACTGCTTGCTACTCTTCTGCCGCATCCGCAGCGCTCGCCCAAGAGCCTGAAGGAACAGATGGGGCCCTTCCGAATATGTGGGATTAAGAGGCTCTTTAATGCGCAGGGTCAGAGTTTAAGAGGGTTGTATAGAGGGGTGTTGTAAGGGTTCCTAGGTCCATACAACAATATGCCTATCTATTAGGAAGGGTCCGCATTCAGTTGATTTCATCAGGTCAAGCGCCCAGGGTCTATATCGAACTAGTATGGTTTAGTTTCGGCAATAGATGGAAGGATGGTGCATGGGCAATCATGCGCCCTCGAGCCCACAAACCCGATAGCCTAAGCCCCAAGTGTTAAGTCAGCAGAACAAGTGTCCTGCCGTCTGATGACATCCCATCGCAATGCCTCGCCGGGGATTGCGCCATGGCTGCATGCAACGACGCCGAACCTAAAACCCCAAAGCTCCCGGCCCCAAAAGTCGCGAACCCACATCCGCACCTCGGAAGCCTGCGAACCCAAATCAGAGCTTGAAGCCTAATACCACTTGTTCAGAGTGTAAAGCCCTTGTCGATCTTACAAAGTCTTTCAAAGCGGGGTTTGGCTTTGGAGTTAAGGGTTTACCTATAGTCTCCATTGTAGTTCCTTTTTGGGGTTACCTTTGGGGATCCTTAATCAGTATAAAATTGGTTAAACCAAAAAAGGAACTACAATGGAGACTATAGGTAGGGCTTGAAACCAACAACCGGAACGGCAGACGAAAGCCTTAAATCTTTGAACCCCTCAAGACTGAAGACCTGCAGCCAGAAAGTCCCAAAGCCCGCCCACAGCTAGCCCTAATGGTTTAGGGTTTAGGGGTTTAGGGGTTTAGGGGTTTAGGGTTTAGGGGTTCAGGGGTTTAGGGTTTAGGGGTTTGGGGTTTAGGGTTTAGGGGTTAGGGTTTAGGGGTTCAGGGGTTTAGGGGTTTAGGGTTTATGGGTTTGGGGTTTAGGGTTTAGGGGTTTAGGGTTTAGGGTTTAGGGCTAAAGTCGTAACTCCCATCCCTACACCCGTCGTCTGAAAGTCCGTCTTAAACCCCCAAGCTCAGAAGTTCTCTGAGTTCATCTTCCTACATTTTGTAAGGGCTTAGTATAGGGGCCTCAGTAATTTCCAATACTATTCTGGGGGTTCCTGATTAGATTTGTAGTATAGTTGGCTCCAAAACCCTAATCTAATTATTGAGGCCCCTGCTTGGGTTGCCTTGGATTGAAGAGGCTCGAACCGGGTTCATGGGCTTAGGGTTCCTTTAAGCGGCAGTGTAAGAGGTTGTAAACCACGAGACGTTTCGCAAAGCACATACATTGACATGAATGGCACTGGTATGTTTCAGGTGTCTCATGATATCAGAAGTTAAGAAGTCTGTGAAGCCAGTTTGCGGCCCTTTTGGAAGCCTGACCAGGCGTCAACTAAGCATCCAAGTTCCGAGTTCCTCACAGGTCATAGACGCTAATCCCTCTGAACATGCGAATCGCTTGAAGCATCTGCCAAACTTTCGAAAAAAGTCTGTTATAGTCCTCGTAGCTAATACAGGCCCTGGAACACCCTAAGCGTGTATGACGCAGCCATTGAAAGGCATGTAAGAAGCCCTCGTACAACAACCCAAAAGCACTCGTAAAGACGCCTATCACCTACCCTTCTCAAAGCGCCAAAGCAAAACCCGACCACTAAACCCTAAACCCTTATAAGCACTAATTCAAGCCAAAATCTGAGCAGGAAAAGCCCTAATTTATAGCCCCCTCAAGCAGCCCAGGTTCTCCGTCTTCCTGGAGGCTTTGGGAGAAGCCTCCCGTGAGCTGCACCAGGACGAGCTTTACGGGTTGAGGGTTTTGTTCAGGGTTTAGGAT
The DNA here is from genome assembly GCA_905221615.1 of Symbiodinium sp. CCMP2592. Lineage (NCBI taxonomy): Eukaryota > Dinophyceae > Suessiales > Symbiodiniaceae > Symbiodinium > Symbiodinium sp. CCMP2592. The sequence continues at coordinate 611,704 of CAJNDT010000302.1, read as the reverse complement.
TTATATAGGATAATAGGGTTGGAGGGTTTGAGGGTTCAGGGTTTAGGGCTACGGGGTCTAGCAGAATGCTTCGGTGATCATAACCCTTACTTAAGGGGTGATCGCTTACGGTGTTGTAGCGGGATTGAGGATACAGGTTCGGCTATAAAACTACTGCCAGGCTAGGGTGTAGACCTTCAGGGGTATTCAGGGCTTTAAGCAGTTTGTTTAATGGTCTAAGGTCGAGGGTGATTCGGAGTTTATCTGGTCCCTTGTGTTTTGGGTTTCCCTTGTCAGATTGAACCCCAACATTCCCAAGGACCAAATAATTAGGTACTCGGTTTTAGGATAATAGTTATGTAGGTTAGGATTTTGGAGAGTATATGATTATTGGGTACTTCGACCCTTGGGGGAACAGAACCCTTATGAAATCCTAAAGGTTCCATGTACCTAACTAGGGGTTCCGTTTAGGGTTCCTTTAAGGGTTACTATAGGGGTTCTCAGACGGTGGAGTCCGTTCTGAAGGGGCTTCTGGGAAGCCTCGTTCAAGGAGGCTGTGAGCTGTAGGAAACCCCACGCCATAACTAATCAACCCAGAATTTAGGTAGTATTATTAGGGAGACCCCTTAAAGGGTACCCCTTCTGGACCCTACTTCTGGCTCTCTTATAAGGGGCCTTATTGAGAGGGTCTATATCCCCAAGGGTCGCCCTAATCCTAACTCCCACAACTGAAGGATCCTGGTGGTTCTCTGCACATCAGAGTGAAGACTCACTCATTTTCAGAAAAAGGATACCGTTCTCCTGACATGCTCCTCCGAGCAAGGAGCACTGCGTTTTAAGGTCTCTTCCCCGAAGCCTTCAAACTCCCTTAATTAAGGAATATACCTTAAATCATATCAGGGACCCTATTACAATTTAAGGTATATTCCTTAATTAAGGGATTATGGAAGGTCTGGGTCCCTTAAGCCTTCAAGCTCCGTAACCCATATCCATGAAGCCTGAAGCCCAACACAAGATACCCTAAACTCCACCCTGACATGCAGAAGCAGGAATTGCAAAAGGTATTGACCCCCAAAACAGCATCGCAAAGTTGATTGAGACAATGGAGCCTGTGGATGTCAATGCCGCGATGGCAAGGTGAAGGAGAATACCGAATACCCTTTCCAAAGTTGTTGGCAACATCGTGCCGAAGTTCAAGGAAGCGAGCGAGAAGAAGGACTCTGGCAAATGAATAAGATCCCTGTAAAACCTTACAACACCCAGAAAAGCAACGACCAATCTAAAACCGGACATAAACCAGAGAAATCGACACCCTATAAACCCCAAAACAGACCCCATAAGCCCTCGAGAACGCTTCGGCAGGACCTGGTCAAGCTGGATGGTTGTGGCGGCTGCTACCCAGAAACGAGCGACTTTGCACGCTGTGCCGCTCCTGGAGGATGTCGGTTGAGGGTTTACTTGGAGAGGCAGGGGACTTATTACGTAGGTTATAAGTACACGGGGGTTTAGGGTTTGCACTTCTGACCCTTGGTGCTTTCAACGTCTGAGGGGCTATAGCATGGTTCTTGTTTCATTTTTTGGGCTTCCCTGTTCCGATTTCCAGCATTGCTGCAGTTGCTTTCTTGGCGCCGACAGTTGCATCGACGATCTGTCCTGAAGCCGAAAACCCTAAAAGAGTACCCGAAACCCTACAGAAAACCCGAAACCCGAAACCTATCCGCAATTCTGAAGAAAAGCCCGAAACCGCCAACCCAGAACTGTCCTGAACATGCTCTGGACATTTCCGAGGATGCCCAGTAGTACCCTTATTCCCTTTTTGTAGTCCTAGGTTCCTTATAAAGTTACCCAGTGCCAAAAAGAGAGGCCTTTTTATTCTTAGGTTACTGGGTATCCTAGTTTCCGAGGTTGTGGAAGAAGAGACATGAACAATGCCGGGGGCCAAGGGGCCCACTTCTTCTCCCCATACACTGTAATTAAGTAATGTGCCTTCAATAATTGGGTTTTAATGGGATCAGGAGGGAGGGCTGTTTGAGGGTTTCGAAGGAATATACTGTAGATTTTTGGGCCGTATTATCACTTGAGCTTGGGAAAGAGCCTTTGTATACACTCCCTATCTCGCTAGAGTATGATAGGAGATACTGGGTACTGCCACCATACAACAGCAGTCTTTTATAGAGCTACTATTAAGGGCCATAAATCTTTGGATTATCAAAAAATGCAATTGTGATGTGTGGTGGCAGTACCCAGATGGTACCCGAAACCCTGAACCCTACACCCCTATATAGAGCCCCAAAAAAGCACATAAGCGAAAATTAGGATAGGGATATCCCATATAAACCCTCTTATAAGGAAGCCCATTATGGTAGGGATATCCCTATAAAATGCTTATGCTTATGTGCTTCTTTGTCCCCTAGCTATAGTTATATCCTTCAGAGTCTTAGTCTGGGGATTGACGTCCACACGCACAAGGGGATCGTGAAGCCCACTTTCGAAGAGAGCTGCGCAGCACCCCTTCAGTACAGAATATATTAGAAGGGGCCCCCACCCTGTAATAGTGGTATAATAGGAATATAATAGGGCCCTAATATAAACCTCATAGTCACTATTATAAAGGGTGGGGGCAGCTTCTAAAGAATATACCTGTTACGCCCCTCTCATCTCTAGATCTAAGTTTGTATCTCTACCTATCTGCACCTACATCTATGCCCATCTATGCCTATCCCTATTTCGATGTCTATCTGTTTACATAAATCCCTAAACCCCAAAAACCCTAAACCCTAATTTATGAAATCCGGAGGGCATTCCTGAACTAATGGATCCTGGTCTCTCTGGGTACTGCCTTTAATCCCAGCTGTGATCCCATGCTAAGATGCGATGGCTCCTTTAAGAGGTACTATAGGGGCACTATAAGGCTTTGGTATGGGGACTTTAATAAGTAGAATAGGTCGTCTCCGCCACGAAGAAAAGTTAGGGGTTGAGGGAACCGATATACCCTCGCCAAGAAGCCCTGAAAGAAGCACGCATCAAGGCATCAAGACTTGAGGCCTCCACCATACATCCCGGTATCAAGCCCTTACAGAATAAGATTTGCCGTAGACCCCGCAAAACCGACCCCTTAAGTCGTGAAATCCTATACCTACAGGCTCCATAGTACGGTTCCTTTTTGGGGTTCATACTTAGAATCCTATAAGGTAACCCCAAAAAGGAGCTACTATGGAGCCTATGGGTAGGCCCGAAAAACCCCCAAAGCAACAGCACGCCCAGGCTTTGGAGAAAGTGAGGGAGTCGATAGAAGACACGCAGGCAGGTCCTCAACCCCAAAACCAAACCCAAAACCCAAAGCCCAATAATATAGGGGCTTAAATGGATACCTATAATTACTATATTGGCGGTTCCTCAATACAGTTATAGTAATATACTGGGCACAAAAACCCTATTCTAATTGTTAAGGCCCCTATATTACCCCAAGGGTCTAAGTACCCAATAATCATATACTCTCCAAAATCCTAACCTACATAACTTTTATCCTAAAACCGAGTACCTAATTATTGGGTCCTTTGGACCCTTGGGGTTAGGTCCTAGAAGGCTTCGAAACCTCATGGTGGGCATTTGGGATGTATCCGAGGGTGCAATATAGTTGGGTTGCGGGGTCTCGGTATGCCCCAAACTCTACCGGATCCAGAAGCTGAATGATTTGTGCGAGGGGTATAAGGTGAGCCCCAAGTTCTACCGGACCATTTTGTACGGCTGGGGCATGGAATCAAGCTTCACCCTAAGACACCGTAATCATTTAGTCCCCAAAACTCCAATCTCTGTGAAAAATTTGATTTCATCGGCCTTGAGAAGTATATTATAGTTATCATAAGGAACCACCACAATACTATAGGTGATTACTAAGGCCCATCTCCGATATGGCTTCCACGATCGATGAACCCCGAACTACGCTCACCAACGCGCCGTTTCTGCTCGTTGTCGGGTGACCGTGCCCTGAACCTGGGCTACGGAGTACCATACTTTAATATTTGTCTTGAGACCGATCCAAAGCTGCCTCCTACCACTGCTAGAGCCTATACCGGTTCTACAAGGGTCCTATAGAAGCCCCTAGAGAGTTCGGGACGTGTTGTGGTGTTCTGCAAGGGTTCTGTAAGGGCTAGATGCATTCTATAAGCGTTCTTTGACAAGAGTTCTCTAATCAGCGTCCTGCACCCTACCCCCCGAACCCAAATGAATGTGAAGGGAACGGGGCCGTGCATCTCCCGAGTTAAAGTGGTCCATGCACAACCTGTCAAGAGGACTTTTTAAGGTCCCTAAACCTTAATCCCTAAACCCTATACCCTAAACCCCTAAACCCTGAACCCTAAACCCTAAAACCCTAAACCTTAAACCCTAGACCCTGAAACACTAAAACCCCTAAACAGTTGAAACTGTCTCCTCAATTCCGGGACTCCCAAGCAAGTCCTCGATGTTTCGGTGGGTTGCGGGTTTAGGGTTTAGGGGTTTAAGGTTTAGGGTTTGGCTTCGGACGCCAGGACCCTTAGCAACTAATTGGGGAGTCTGGGAAGTTGTTTTGGCCTGAGCCCTACAGCCCAAACCCTCAAGCACCCTTTAACCCAGAGACTCCGATATCCCTTGACATACCGTAAAGCCGTAAATCATAACAGGGAACCCTTTTCAATTTACGGTATATTCCTTCGATTCCCTTTATTAATATACCGTACATCATATAGGGAACCTGTGAAAACATAAGGTGTCTTGCTTCGAATATTGGAGTCTCTGGGAACCCGGAGCCTGAAGCCCTTAGGCGCTCTACCCAGACCTTCCCAAATCCCTTAATTTAGGAATATACCTTAAATTATAATAGGGTCACTAATATGAATTAAGGTATATTCCTTGATTAAGGGGTTTTGGAAGGCCGGGTAGTATTGGTAATATTATTCAGGGCCCTTAAACCCTAACCCCTATGGAGTCGAAAAAAGAGCCGTTTAAAGAGACAGCACCTATGGATCCCTTAAAGGGACCCGTATAATACCCTTAAGCGGAACCCTATAGAAACCTAAGGATCCCTTAACACCCTCTACAATGGAGCTACCCCAACTATAACCCTACTTATAACCTACGTACGAAGTCCCCTGCCCCTCCAAGTAAACCCTGAACCCTAAACCCCATACATCCCTTTAACAAGCCCTATAGATCCCTGTAAGGAGCCCTATATATCCCTTAAGGAGCCCTTTGAAGAACCCTTGCTACGTCCCTAGGGCCTCCAAGTAGAGCCTTTCTGTTGCAGGCCGCTCTGCATCAGTCGTTTACCATCAAGAAAGGCCAGCCTGGAGCGGAGACCTCAGCAACGGATCTGTATTGTAGGGGCCTTCATGATTATGAGCGGAGTTCCCGCTTAAGGGCTCTATATGAGGGTTCCTTTAAGGGTTCTGTAAGGGATCTATGTAGGGCCCCTGATAATTAGAAGACAGTTTTTGTGGTACGTTATACTATAACAGTATTCAAGAACCTCCAAAATGATATATGTAATGATTCAGGCCCCTAAATTGGGTAACTTGTAGCCTTTTGGTGCATATTAAGTCCTAGCGTTTCAAACGTTAGCCTTTGTTGAGCTAGGGTGCTCCATCCAATGAAGCGTTTACAGGTTTACGAAGCGGTTGAGCAGGGTGTTTTCGGTTCGTGTTTATGCAGGGTGTCATACTATAGGGGCCTTCATATTTAGAATAGGGTTTTGGGGCCCATTATACTGTAATTCTAACAAGGATCCCCACAATAGTATTGGTAATTATTTCGGCCCCTATAGTACTCTTAGTTGTTTCGGCTGTCGGTGTACAGGACCAGAAAGAAGTTCAATGCTCAACTAAGACCCACACACCTGCTGCAAATCTGGTGTAAAGCCTGCTCAATACGCAGGTTGCGCTTCGGGCTAGATGTATCCCGAGTGGGGCTCTCTATCAGTTTGTTTTTCGTTTAGCACTCGTATTGAGTCAAGTCCTCTGGGCCGGCATACAGCCCTTGTAGCAGCCGTATAGAACCCCACAGTTGCCACTCCTTCAAGAGCTCGGGCTTCTCTCGAATCAAAGTTGATGGCTCAGTAGTCTCAGAAGAGTCGTTTCCACGATTGAAACTTGACTGCGCCATAATTAGGCCCTGAGCCCTGAACTTTATTTTTGCAAGACCCCACACCCCCCCCTGCAGCAAACCCCTCTTCTTGGGACCCGTCTCTCTGAGAGCCTATGGCCCACCCCTATACTATGCTATCCTTATAGTAGCCCTTATAACCCTTATAACCCTAAGCCCTACCTATAGTCTCCATTGTAGTTCCTTTTGGGGGTTTCCTTTTAGGATCCTGAATATATAATTTTGGTTAAACCAAAAGAAGGAAGTACAATGGAGACTACAGGTAAGCCCTTAAAGGGACCCATCGTCTCATAATGAAGATATGAGGGTTTAGGGTTTAGGGTTTAGGGTGCCCAGATGCACGTGGAGGAGGTCTACAGCGGACCCGCCCTCCAGGCCAGTGCGAGTCGGTTGGGCCAGGAACCCCCAAGTGCAGTACTAGAGGAGGGTCCCTTTAAGGGATCCATAGGTATTGTCTTTTTAAACGGCTTTTTTTCGACTCCATAGGGGTTTAGGGTTTAAGGGCCCTGAATAATATTACCAATACTACCCAGACCTTCCAAAACCCCTTGATTAAGGAATATACTTTAAATCATATTAGGGACCCTATTATTTTTTAGGGTATATTCCTTGATTAAGGGTTTTAGGAAGGTCTGGGTACTAGAGGAGGGCCAATAATTACCTATAAATGATCATGGATTGTAGGAGGAAGCAGATGGGGCTTCTGAACATTGTGCTTCCTTTTCTTATGGAGTCCGTTACATGCGGGCTCCCTACCAACCAGGGTTCTCTAGTGTATGAGGGTGGCGCAAGATACGTTTTTGAACATCCCACATCCTGTGGCATTCTCTTGGCTCGAGCAAGCAGCCTCCCGTGTGCCTTCCAAATCCATTTGCTGTGAGCAAACGCATCCATGTCCCTCTCCGCCGTGACCCGAGTGGTACTCGCAACGCTGCTTGTGTCATGTTGCGCCATGCGCAACGAGCAGGAGGAGAAAGATTCAGGAAGCGTCGCTACCAGTGAGCCCGGTACCGACATTCTGACTCATGAGGAGCACATCTTCGAGGAGACTGTGACTTTCCAGTAGTCCAACACCTTCCGCTATCAATCCAAACTTCGGACGGTGTCGAATTACATCTCTTCCTGTATGGTGACTGTCGCGAAGGCCAAGCTCGCCGAGTGCATCGTGAAGAAGTATCAGGAAAACCACAAGGCTAAATTCCACATCCTCATCTCTGAGGGCGATGCCGGTCCGGTCGTTGGTCACTCGAAAGGCTTTGCCCTTGGCTTTGCAATGGCCAACTACAGGAATCCTAGCAGCTGAATCAGTCTACTTTACACTTTTTGGTGACATCTAATATATACCTCCCTAGAACTGAAAGTGTACACATTTTCGGGCTTTTTTAATTCAGCAACTAAGTAATAGATCCCCTAAACCCTGAACCCTAACCCCGAAATCCCTGAACCTTAACAGCGACCAAGGAATCACTCCTTCCTCCTATGGGAAGATTCGGCCTGATCTTCCTTCTCTCTACGGTAGAAGCCCAAAAGTTGGAAACCCAAACAGCGCATTACGCCCAAGGACCCAAGGACCCAGGCTCTTGGCTTTCCAGCTTTTTGGCTTCTACTGTATAGCAGCGGAGCGAAAACAGGGCCCTTCGTTTAGAAGTTTTGAGTTTAGGGAGGCTTCTCGATCACTTAACCCGGATCCCCTAAAGGGCCGATAAAGAGGCCTTGAAAGAACTCCGAAATCCCGAACCCTAAATCCTCAATCCTTACATAATTAAAGGACCCTGTAACCCGAAACCCACGAATATGTGGATTCTGCCGACCTTAAGTGCTCGGCGGAGAAAGTTGTTCAACAACAAGCCTTAAACCCAGAACCCCTGAATCCCTGCATCCAAGTCTTTACTGGCTACTAATCCACGGCAGTCACATAAAGTGGCGCAGGTGCAATCTGAGGGGTGTCGAGTTTATAGGGTTTTAAGTTTAAAGGGTTTAGAAAATTTCAATTAACCAATACAGCCTACACCAGGAGAAGTGGATTTGGGGTGTTTTCCTCTCTCCTGATCTTGCCTTTTCCAGAATCCCGGGCAGCCCTTCACTCACCCCTCGACCCATAAACCCCTACACCCTTAAACCCCAAGCAACTCTTAACCTGGAGCCCTAAACCCTGAAACCTAAACCCTAAACCCCGAAACCCTAAACCCCAAAACCCTAAACCCTAAACCCTAAACCCCAAGAGCGATACCCACCTCAAACTTTGAGCCCTGAACCTCTCCCATACATGTGGTACAATGGGCCCGAAACCCTATTCTAATTATTAAGGCCACTATATTATTGTAATATTAGGGTTTTGGGTTTAGAGATGAGGGATTAGGGCTTCGGAGGGTTTGGGGTGTACGGTCTCATAGGTGTTTTTGGACGGGTTTTGCAAGATTGCACACTTGTTGTTCAAGTTCAAGTCTCATGCTCCTCAGTGCTTCTTTAAACCCCCATGTACCCACACTCCTGGAAAATGAATTTTCGGGTCGCGGGCCTTCAGTTCAATGTTCACTTGCAGCCTAATGAAACAAAGCTTTGTGAGGTCATAAACATGCGAAAATGCGGGCGTGTTGAAGTGGGGCCGTGCAGTACAGAAATAACGGCCTACTATGTTTTTTTTATAGGGCTTGGGGCTAACGCTAACTCCCGCACCGCTAAAACCCTTAGAGCCCAATCCCGTAAACCGGTCAGCCCTAACCCCTAGATCCCCTAAACCCTCAAATGGAGGCCCTCAAGAAGTTGGAGGATGTCGAGCAGGATCTCTCGGGCGGCTGAGAAGCAGGGGACGCGGGCCAAAGCAGACCAGTGACGGAGGAAAAAAGGTGTCAATATGGTATGTGTAAGGGTCTCTACTTATGGTATCAAATATGGTCATTTTCTAGGGTTTCTAAGTATGGTATCATAGTATGGTCTCTCGTAGGGTTTCTATCAATGGAGCTATACTATAGCAGTGCTAAAGGAAAAGGGTGAGATAGCAGCCGAATTGTTGCAATTCTGAAGGCCCCATACGCTGGTTCTTTCTGTGTTTTTGTTGAGTGTGAGATCCGTCACTGGTGTTGTAGGTCTATGCTGTTCGTCGTTTAGGATTTAGGGTTTAGGTTTTACGATTTAGGATCCCCTAAACCCTTAACCCTAAACCCTAATGTGGTCTTCTGAAGCTCTCATTGAAACAACCGTCCGTCTGCGATCCCCGATGATCGGTCGGTTGGCTCCTTTATCGAAACCGTAAGCCCCAACGCTAAGCCGACAAGTCGGGTAGGCTTTCGCTTAGGGTGTTGGTGATGGTGGAAGAAGCACTCAAAGGGGAACAGGAGGGACCCTTAATAAGGACCCCTAGGTAGAAACCCTTAATATAGCTATTATATAACCATTATATAGCCCATTATAGGGTAGGGGTCCCCATCAAGGGTCCCTCCTTTTCTCCTTTGAAGCACCCTTTAGGATGTTACTCAGTGCAAGTTTACGATTTCGGGGGAGGCCTTTTGGTTTTTTTGGCTCATGAATCATAAGTTTTGGAGTTTGGGGTTCGTTTCTTTTGCAGAGACGGTGAAAAGTGCCTAAACTTCGTGCGCCACCTGCTGTTTTCGCTCTGGAAGTGGCTCAACAGCAGGGCCTGTGCAGCCCATATTCATGAAAGCTAGGCTGTTGAGACGCCTACCGCCGACGCAAGGGGGGGGGGCAGCAAATGACAACCTTCATATAAGTACCCATAGGCTCCATAGTAGTTCCTTTTTGGGACTACCTCATAGGCTTCTACATATGAAAACCATAAAGGAATTACTATGGATACTATGGGTAGGGTGAGAAGCCCCAGCAGAATTCCATATTTTAGGGTCGGCAGCACCGGAGCTTGCAAGGAGCACCAGCAAGTCTTACCGGGTGCCGTCGATCCCAACTGCCGCTAAACCCACGCTTCAAACCCATGAGTTCGAGAACTCCACCTGGACCCCGAAAGTATGTAGAATAATAGCCTTTTATAGGTTTTGGGCCATTATTTCAAGTATTTTGGGGTCTAGGCAAGACCCTGGCACCTGCAAGCCTAAACTACGAAGCAAAACCCAAAGTCCTGTGCCCTATACTTGACTTCCCCTGCAATGCTTCTGCTGGAGGATGAGGAAGACAAGCCAGGCCAGAGGACTGTCCAAGCCGGAGGTTTAGGACTAGGATCCATATACTTATTTTCTATAGTTTCTTTTGGGTTCCCTTTAACTTTAAGGTGTACTACGGGGTTTGAAGAGGGTTCTAGGAACTAGTTCTTTTTGCAAGAGTTGGTCTTAGAAGGGTAGCATGATTTTGTCCATGGGGTTTCATTAGAGGTTCAGGGTTTTGGGGATTTTGGGGTTTCAGGGTGGATTTGGGCTGTAGCTTAAGGGTTCAGGGAAAGCTCCGGCATCAAGCTTGGTGGCACATCGAATCAAACCTCTTCTATCGCTTTGAATTCGAGGGGCCAGGATCCCCTAAACCCTAAACCGCACGAGCCTTTACGGTCTCTAAAACAGCATACCGCAGAGTTCTGTGTCATTAGTGTTACAGTGGTACCCTTCTAGTCCTTGTCAAAGGGGAAAAGGAAGGACCCTTAATGGGACCCCTACCCTATAATGGGCTGTATAATGGGTATATAATAGCTATATTAAGGGTATATATCTAGGAGTCCTTACTAAGCGTCCCTCCTTTTACCCTTGGATTGTGGGTATATTACAATTTAGAACATGCCACCGGAAACCCTAGTTTAATTACAAGGCCCTACATCAGGACCTTCTGGAAGCCTCATAAAAACTCATGAAAGTCCATAACCGCTAGAAAGAACCTACATAAGACCCTATCGTGAAGCAAACCCCAAAGTCTAGACCCCACATGCCAAATCCTTCTGAGACAGAGGATCCCTGTATAATCTGTCGTAACCCCTATAGGTAACCGTGTGGTAATTCGTATTGACACAGTTCTTGTCGTAATTCCTAATACCCCGAATTCTGGAAGGATCCAAAAAGTAGATCCCTAATGGGGGTTCCTCTAAAGTACCCTTAGTAGTAGAGGGCCCCAAATTAGGGGATCTACTTTTTGGATCCTCCCGGGGGGCTGGGTACGGACCCTCACAGGTCTCTTACTGGACCCCGGACCCTAAACTCGAAACCCAAAAAACTTATTGGCTGTATACTCAACTTTTCATTGGGGTTTTTATAAGGTAGTCGGTTCTGAAAGTTTCAACTGTTATTTCTTTGGGCTTTGGGCCAGTGAGAAAATTTGGGTGTGGGACCCTAAACCCTAAATAAACGACCCTAGACCCCATACCCGGTAACCTGCAGGGGGATGGCGCTTCCTCTCGAGTGGCCGTGTGCCCCTTAAGGTGGGGAATCAGGGTTTTAGGAGTCCGTTGAGGGATCTCTTCCTGGACCCCAACCTAGTCGTCGAGTAGGTAACCTTTAACCTTTTTTGGGTAGTATAGACCCTATATAATCCCTATATAACCAAAAAGGTTAACCTTTAGTTTCCCATGATACCCGACAAGTAGGCCAAAAGTATGTAGAATAATGGCCTTTTATAGGTTTTGGGCTCTTATTTTACTTACTTTGGGGGTTTAGGTACGAAAGTTTCTGAGTATAGGGGACACATATATTGTACCTTAAATAATATGAATAATGGGATCCTTACAGATATAAGGACCCCAAAATACGGCAGCCCAAATTTTCGGAAACTCCCGTAGAGCTATGGGGCTTCCTGAAGAAATTTAGTTTACAGGTTCGGGCTACGGGTCCCATGAAGCACCTGGTTGTAAGGCTTCCTGAGATTACGGGTTTAGGGTTGTAAGGGGGTACGCTTCCTGATAATATTAATTATTGGATACCCTTGGAGTTTAAAGACGAGTTACCGTAGCTAGTCTTGTTTTGAAGCGCAGTGGCTACAGGGTTGCTATTCTGTCGAAACCGCTCGCGCTTTCCAGATCCGCAGCGCTAAGTCCAGAATCGTCGTCGGTGACAGCGCTCTTGCCCATTCGGCCCATTCTGTCTAAAAAGCGTCGTTTGATTGCAGAATTGCAAAAACCTTATATTTGATTCTGCTTCTTGCGTCCTTCTGTGAGGCCTCTCTGTCACTATGGTTAGTTATTCAGGCCGTACATGAACCCAGGGTCCTAGGTACTGTTATGGGGGATACCTCCCTACATCAACACAGTAATCCCTAGTATAGAGACCCTACATTCTATAAACCCTAAACCCTAAACCCTAAACCTTAAACCTCTACTATACAGGTACTTTGGACCCTTTGGGGAAGTGTTTGGGTTTCCCGAGGACCCTGAACTCCACTTAGAGGTGTAGAGGACTTAGTAAGGAGGTTATAAGTAGGGTTATGGTTGGGGTAACTCCATTTAGGGTACTTAACTCCACTTAGAGGTTTAGAGGACTTAGTAAGTAGGTTATAAGTAGGGTTATGGTTGGGGTAACTCCATTTAGGGTCCTTAACTCCACTTAGAGGTTTAGAGGACTTAGTAAGTAGGTTATACGTAGGGTTATGGTTGGGGTAACTCCATTTAGGGTACTTAACTCCACTTAGAGGTTTAGAGGACTTAGTAAGTAGGTTATAAGTAGGGTTATGGTTGGGGTAACTCCATTTAGGGTACTTAACTCCACTTAGAGGTTTAGAGGACTTAGTAAGTAGGTTATAAGTAGGGTTATGGTTGGGGTAACTCCATTTAGGGTACTTAACTCCACTTAGAGGTTTAGAGGATTTAGTAAGTAGGTTATAAGTAGGGTTATGGTTGGGGTAACTCCATTTAGGGTACTTATAACCCTACTTATAACCTACTTACTAAGTCCCCTGGGCCTCTAAGTAGGTTATAAGTAGGGTTATGGTTGGGGTAACTCCATTTAGGGTACTTATAACCCTACTTATAACCTACTTACTAAGTCCCCTGGGCCTCTAAGCAATGCACTCCCACATCGCGAGGGGAAAGTGCCTTTGCTCGGGGTCGCGCCGGCAGAGTCTTGTTGCTCCTACTTGGGGGGTCGGGGGACTTAGTAAGTAGTTAGTAAGTAGACTTATAAGTACCCTAAAAGGGACCCTAATTGGGGTTATGATACTTATAAGTCCTTAAAATAACCAGTTACTAAGTCCCCCGACCCTCCAAGTAGGTACCCTGCACCCTCGGCCCTCCTCCTCTCAGTACTCGAAGATCGTAGGTCCCTCGGTGTTGGATTTAGGGTTTCCTTTAGGATTCAGGGTTTAAGATTTAGGGTTAGGGTTCTGAGTCTGGGTTTCGGGTCTAGGATTTGGGGTTCAGGGTTTCTGTCCGTCTGTTTGTCCATCTCTATTTATATAGACTCGCATGTGCTTGCAACAACAGCAGCAGCAGCCATCATAGCATCATCATCATCGTCATTGTTGTCATAGCTGCCGTCAAGTAGCGAGACCAATAAATACGATTATCTGAGAAGTGCAGTGCTACCCTCATCCCCTTTTTGGGGAAGGTACCTTCTTAAAGCAACTCTAACGGCATTTTAGCTTTCCCTCTACGGTAGACCCTAAAACTCCAGACCCTAAATATTCAGGCCCCCAACGCATGATAAATTAGGTTCACGGCAATCGATACGCTAGTATTGCTGGCAATGCTTATATAGACGAAAAGATAGACCGGTAGATAATGGTAGATGGATAGATATCGTCCTTCAAAAAACAATGCATTGGGGACGAGGCACGGCGTCTCCCAGGGGTTGAAACAATTGCGATCGGCTTGGAAGCAGTTTGATCTCAAGCATTTGTCTGTGAAAAGTGATGTTTTCATCTTTCTGGCACCATGCCATGGTGGTCTTCACATCGATGCTGCTTTTGGTCAGCAGCCACCGCGTCATCGGCTTGCGAACAGGCGGGTGGTGAGATTCGGGGTCAGTGTGCAGGATGCAATATGGAAGCCTTACTAACTAGACAACGTTTGGGAAGTATGATGTATCATTTTGCTATAGTTGTAGTCCTTTGGTGAATCGGTTGAGGTTTGTACCGGGTCCAGTACAACAGTACTTCATGCTAGCTACACGCGACGTGCTAGCAGTGTTGGCACTTCCTTGCCTGCAGCGCAGACCATGCTGGCAAAACAGATGGCACGCATATCATTGTCGGCACTTCATGCGGCAGAGAGGGTCCATGTTCCTACATGCATGCTGACTAATACAGGGGCCTTAATAATTTGAATACGGTTTGGGGGCCCGTCATACTATGCCTCTAATAAGGATCCACCAAAATAGTATTGGTAGTTCTTTAAATTATTTAGGCCCCCACCCAGACCTGGCAGACGGGACTTGCTCTTCGGGCCCCAAATTGCACCTCACCCTAAACCCCTAAGGCAAAAGCCAGAAAGTTGGAATATGTTTATCCTAAACCCTTTATGGTAATTTATAAGGTATCCTACCCTGAAACCATATTCCAACTTTCTGGAGTTCCCTATAAACCCCAAACCCTCAGTTTCCTTCGTGCCTCGGAGGTCATCACCAGGACCTGCTTGTACCCTCAAGTAGGGATATACGGGCCCGAAGAATGGCTACTTACCTTTAGTCTCGGGCTACCTGGTAGGATCCTTAGTATATGGTTGGTTAAGCCAAAAAGGAACCACACTCGAGACTCTTGGTAGGGTCCAAAAGAGGTAAATGGAGGGCCTAGGCAGTCTGCTAGTTTTTGCTCTGGAGTGGGAGCTAGCAGAAGTTGCGCTACTGAGATGGCCTGTGCACAGTGTTATTACTCTAAACCCCTAAACCCCTGAACCCGAAATTGCCCTGAATCCTTGGACCCCCTGAACCCTACCCTAAACCCCTAAACCCCCAAACCCTGAATCCTAAATTGCCCTAAATCCTAAAACCCCCAAAACCCTAGGTGAGTTCAAACGTTTCAGCAGATTTCTCCGGGCCACCCGGGCTTCGAGGTGCTACAGGGGCCTTAACGATTCCCGATGCTATTTTGGGGGTTCCTTATTATTATGATTATCGGATAAGATATATATATATATATATATATACCCACAAACCGCCTACTGTAAGCATTATATAAGATACCCCCAAACCCCTATTCTAATTATTAAGGCGCCGATAGTACGGCAGTGTTCTTGGAAGTGCGGCTTCCGGCACTGAAAGGGGTTGTCAGTTGTACTGCCTTAACCGTGCTCCTATCTATCTTATCTTATCTTACCTTACCTTATCTATCTATCTGTCGATCTATCTACAGACTTCCACACACACATATATATATATATATGTATGATAGTAACTATGTATATATAGATATGCGCACATCTATCTATCTTTCTATCTATCTAACTGTATATATGTATATATATATATGTCTATATGTATGTCTATATTTAGATATGTATGCATTTATACACACGACTCACAAGTAACGCCCAAAGCCTGAAGCCAAGCCTCCGGTTTACGGTCCGGAAACCGCTTGAAGCGCCAGAGTTGCATCCTATTCTAATTATTAAGTAAGGCTCCTATGTTACAGAGCCCTTATAGATCCCTTATAGACCCCTTTAAAGGAACCCTATTCTGATTATTAAAGCCCCGATAAAAAGTGGTACTCTTAGCCATGCAAGTGAAACTTCCCATGCATCCAGGCCTTGCCGAGAGGGAGACCCGAGGCACCGTAGAACCCGAGCCTGCCCGCGCCTTGGCACTTTAGACTTTAGACTATAGGGTTCTAGGTCTGTTGATAGGGTTTACCGTTTAGGGCCTTAAGTTGCTTAACAGAGTTTAGGGTTTAGGGTTGTAGGTCTTTTTATAGGGTTTACCGCTCAGGGTTTTAAGGCGCTTAATAGACTTAGAGTTTAGGGTTCTAATTTGTTTAATTAGGGTTTATGGAACCCGATCCCTCTCGTGCCTGGCCACTGCAATGCGAACTGCTGTGCTCCCTGTTCATCTCCGTGTTCCTGTCGCTCGCCCGCTGCCGGTTTGAATGTTCGATTGCCAGGTTGCGAAGAAGAGCTTCGAATATTCAAGAGGAAGATACAGGACATTTGCGAAGAGGACCGTCCCAGACCTTCCAAAACCCCTTAATTAAGGAATATACTTGAAATCATATTAGGGACCCTACTATATTTTTAAGTTATATTCCTTAATTAAGGGGTTAAATCTCCCACGAAACGCAGCAGCAGGCTCATCCTAAGCCCTGCATGAACCTTGAATCCTTGAAACCCAAAAAGCCCTGCACACCTTGAGCTCGACAAGCCTTTCAGGATTCAGGATCAGCAGCCAAAAGCCCCCCAAAATGAGTTTAGGGTTTGGGGATGTAGGGTTTAAGAGTTTAACCCCTAAGCCCCGTTTCAGGACCAGCAGAATGGTAAGACGGTTTCTGACGGAGGCTGCGAAGCAGAGGTGGGAGAATTTCACCCCCACCTATCCTCCAGACGAAGGGCCGCAAATATCACCAGCACTCAGCCCCAGAAGGGTTCATTTACAGGACCAAGTACAGTCTACTAGACTCGAACCTGAATGACGACATGCCCTACTCAGCCTTACTCTGGACCATAAGTGTAATATACGGGTTCCAGAAATTGCCTATACCATTGTGGGGCGTCCTTCATCATTTATCATAACTGTAGTATAGTATACCCCAAATCCCTAATTAGGCGGAAGCCGTTGTCAGCGATGGGGACTACGAGGTCTGGAGCCAGAGCTTGGTTCAGTGCGGTCGGGCACCTCGCTTCTTTTGGCTACCAGTTAAAGGTTTAGGGGTTTTAGGATTCAAGGGTTTATTGAGTTTAGGGGTTTAGGGGTTTAGGGTTTAGAGGTTTAGGGGTTTAGAGGTTTAGAGGTTTAGAGGTTTAGGGTCTAGAGGTTTAGAGGTTCAGAGGTTTAGGGTTTAGGGGTTTAGTGTTCAGGCTTTCAGTCTCACAGGACACTCGCTTTCTCCCTAGATTGGAGATACCTGGAACCGACTTCTAGCTCCTTGGGATATGGGAGTTTCCGAAAATTAAGGCACCTTATGTTGGGGTCCTTATAATAAGGATTATTTAGCGTACTATATTAGGGTCCCCTATTTTCGGAAACGCCCATATAGCGGAGGGGAGATCCGAGTTTCCCCAAAATGGGGGGGGACCTTATTTCGGGGTGCTTATAAGTGAAGTACTATAATGGCGCCTCCTATGGATATAACAGAGGGGAGATGATGTCTGAACTGTTAGCTTTATGGTATCAGCTGTTGACCCCAACTTGTCTCATCTGAAGAGGAGCCTCTTCCTCTCTTGCCCCGGCTTAAGGAGAAGACGCACCTCTTGCTTTGGAGTGGCTACCAAGACGCGGAGCGTGAAGACGTCCTGCGGCCACTGCGGGAACAGGGCGGCTGTGTCCTGCACAGCAAGGACGGGCTTCAGAGAGTGCTCCAAATTTGCAATGACGACACTTCGCCCCGGAACCCTATGTAGGGTTAGGTAAATATTCAGTTACTAAATACTAACCATATATGGGTGGTTGTCAAAATTACGGCCCCTTTTTGGGCATCCTAAATATTAGGTGCCGTATTATAAGAAGGACCCAAAAAGGCACCATGATTTTGACACGCACCCATATGACCCCAATACCCATGATTTGGGCAACCAGAGCCCTGGGATAAAATCATAGCAGGGGTCCCTCACCAGCTTGAAGTGTGCCATGTAAGTTGATTGAAGCGGTTCTGGCGTCTCGGAGGCTTCGAGTACTAGGTTTGGGAGATAGCTGTTCTATATATATATATATACATATATATAGAGAGAGAGAGAGAGAGAGAGAGAGAGAGAGAGAGAGAGAGAGAAAGAGAGAGAGAGAGAGAGAGAGAGAGAGAGAGAGAGAGAGAGAGAGAGAAAGAGAGAGAGAGAGAGAGATAGAGATAGATATACACCCCAAACCCCCATTCTAATTAGTAGGCACCCTAAACCCTAACCCTACGTTGTGCCCGGAGAGGAGGATCCGGACACCCGGCTCGGGCAGCTCCTGAACGCTCCCGAGGTGAATACTCTGAAGTCCTGCAGCTTTCCCAAGGTGGGCAGCGCTTACTATAGGGGCCTTAATAGTTACCTATACTATTTTGGGGGTTTGTTGTCTGTTATACTTATAGTATAATGGGCGCCAAAATCCTATTCTAAGTATGAAGGCCCGTATATTATGGTACCCTTATAGTAGCCCTTATAGACCCTCTTAAAGGAGCCCTATTCTAATTATTCAGGCCCTATATTAGAACATGTCTAGTTGGTGTTGAGATTTCATCCTAGAACCGACCTGCGGCTTCGAACCAACAATCCTACGCTTGTGCACATGCGCGTGAACCCCTAAGGGTCCGTGTGCCCACACAGAAAACTATACTATATTCTATAAGGCTTACTTTTGGGGTTCTCTAGGTTTTGGGGGTCCGTGCACCCAGATAGTATACAAATAGTGTATACTCTGGCCAAAAAGCAATACCATTTGGGTACTTTGGGGTCAATGTATATACTATTTGGGTACATGAACCCTTAGGGACTTGGCCCTAAACCCCAAACCCTAAACCCTGAAGGTCAAGGCGTTTTGGGTTGGCGCATCCCGGCAGTTCGCAAGCACTTGGGCTGCGAGGTCACAAGAAGTCGCCGTCGCGATCGGATATCACATCAAGCAAGGTCGGTCTTACAAGACCCGTGGGTTCCTGCTAGGCAACAAGATGGGTTACTATCACAGGCGAGTTTCAGAAAATTAGGGGTACCTTCTTTGGGGGTCCTTATAACAAGGATCCTACTATTTAGGGTACTGTGTTAGGGTCCCCTATTCTCGGAAACTCCATACCCCAGTACCCCCATGAGGTCGGTCCTACAAGACCCTCTTTGACACAGTCTTCTACAGAAGTGAGCTGAAAGCTGCTGTTCAAGCCTTCCGGAGCAAACTGCAGGTGAACATTACCTTCACGCACCCCGCCATGACACCTGGCGACATGCATGCAGCAACTTCCGTCATCTACGAAAGGGCGCGGTTGCTGTCGCCGGTGCCAGAGAAGCTTCAGGAGAGCACATGGTGGCACTATGGTCACTGTGCCAAAGAGAACCTTGCAGTCTGCGATCTTCGGGATCTCCTCGACCCGAACGATGCTAGGTTTTTCTCCAACCTCGGAGTCATGTACGCATTGGGCCTCGGGGTGGCCCGGGACTTTCAGAAGGCGAGGAAGCTCCTTGAACTCAGCATGGAGAGGGGCTTCGCTAGAGCCTGCACCCTCCTTGGATTTATGTACCAGAGTGGGCAAGGTGTGGCGCAAGATTTCCAGAAGGCCAAAAAACTGTATGAGGTGGCCATCAAAAGAGGCGACGAGTGTGCCCTCAGCAAGCTTGGATACTTGTACGAGACTGGACACGGTGTCGCCATAGATTTCCGACGGGCTAAGGAATTGTATGAACTGGGCATCGAAAAGGGCAGTGATGACGCCCGCTCTTGCCTCGGCCGCTTGTACCAGAACCTTTGTCATAGTTGGGTGACATTTTCCATTTTTATGGGTGCTTGAACCCAATAAGGAGCAAAAGTTTTCAATTCTGAATCCTATCCCAACCATGAACCCTGGGGATCAAAATAGCCCAAAAGCCTTATATAGTATGGTCTTTGGGCCCAAAAGCCTTAATATATGAGTCCTTAGATCCCTAGGGGAACGAGGAACGGTCTCGGGGTGACCCGTGACTTTCAGAAAGCACGGGACCTCTTCGAGGAAGGCATGGCAGAAGGCGACGCTGAGGCCTTCGTGGGCCTTGGAAACATCTTCGAGTTCGGGCAAGGGGTAGCGACAGACTTCCAGAGGGCCAGGAAACTATATGAGATACTTAGTAGCTGAGTGGATACATTTTACACGTTTGGGGATAGTAAGATCCACTATAGAACTGAACGTGTAAACTTGTTGGGGCTTATGAACTCAGCAACTAAGGACAGGCATGGAAAGGGGCAGTGCTGCCGCCCCCACTGCCCTCGGGAACCTCTACCACCAGGGCCTCGGGGTGGCCCAGGACTTCAAGAAGGCGCGGAAGCTTTTTGAGCTGAGCCTGGAAAGGGGATGGGCCGGAGCCCCCAGAAACCTTGGACTTTTGTACCAGTTCGGGGAAGGTGTCGCCCAAGATTTCCACAAGGCCACAGAACTGTATGAAATGAGCATGGAGATGGGTAGCGCAGCCGCCCCGGCTACCCTCGGGAGCTTGTATTATCACGCCCTCGGAGTGGCCCAGGATTTCAAGAAGGCGCGGAAGCTTTTTGAGCTAAGCCTGGAAAGGGGATGGGCCGGAGCACCCGCCAGTCTGGGACTCTTGTACCAGTTCGGGGAAGGTGTCGCCCAAGATTTCCACAAGGCCAAAGATTATGAGGCTGAATTCTATCTAAGCCTGGATTGTGGTATAGCACCCAAAAATGGGAATCCAAAATAGAATTAAAATAGGAAAAAAATGGAATTAAAATACCTGCCGATGTGACCGTTCAGAATAGGAATTTAATGGCAAAAAAATAGGAATAAAATAGCGAAAAAATGACAAAAAAATGGAGAAAAAATGTAAAAAAAATAAACAAAAACTAATACATTCACACATGTAATGTCTTTCTTTCAAGATGGTTTAAAACTGGGTTGTGTTTTGATCAAGAGCTAATCATTACAACAAACAAAGAAAGCATATAGGGAACATAGCAACAACATAGTGAATGAGGAAGCAAAAAGTGAAGAACCTCACACATACGTTGGCGTTCCAAATCGATTGAAAACATACAAACATTCAGTGTTCATACTTTATATTTTAATTTTGCCTAGGACCGAAATAAAACGAAATTAGCAACGGACACCATGGCTTTCCACAAGGAAAGGAAATGTATAGGTTTGCCATAGCCATTTTCCAGAACAGCTAACTGTATTGTATTGTATTATAGATTATAGTAACATTGTCCCACTCACCATTTATCATCATTCAGTTTGAGGTACTTCACTTATTCTTTCGATTCTACTCTTCGTCTACTCAGTCTGCTCTACTTTACTGACTCTACTCGTCACTCGTCTACTTACTCCACTCCGACGCAGCGTGCAAACACGGCATGCACATGCAGCACGCATTGCGCCTGCGCACACACGGGGTCACATGTCGCATGTGCATGAATCATGAGCAGTACCTGCTGTGAGCTTGTGTGAGCGAAGGGGATCATCCGATAATGTTGGCACGATACAGCGAAGATTAGCATGGCCCCTGCACAAGGCCGCAAGGATGACACGCAGAAATCGAGAAGTGTACCAGGTTTCAAAACTCCTTAGCCGCTTTAACCCGTAGCCGTAGCGAAGATTAGCATGGCCCCTGCACAAGGCCGCAAGGATGACACGCAGAAATCGAGAAGTGTACCAAGTTTCAAAACTCCTTAGCCGCTTTAACCCGTAGCCGTAGAATTTCCGCTGCCTAACAGTCTGAGTCTAGCACTTGTCAGAACCCCCTCCCCTACCCGCTTCTTTCGTGATGTGTGTGTGTGTGTGTGTGGCCCGCTGCCGGGCGACTGTGGCGGTGTGACCGCTGGCCGATGAGCTGTGGCTGGGGGAGTCCGGGCCCCTGACTGCAGTGCGGCCTGTCATTGTGGATTGTAGGTAGGTCCAGGTAGGTAGGTCCGTGCGCGCAGGAGAGCTTTCAACCTTGACCCCCAGCACCCCCTAGGCCCCAGCACACTGTGTTTCCCGGTGCTCGCCCCCTCGCCCAGGTCCGTGGTCGTCTTCGCTGGCTTCGCCTTGCCGTGGCATCCTCGTGGGTTCTGTCAGGGCCTCAATACTTCTGCGAGATGCGACCTTGCCTTCTGGTTGGCTGCCGTCGTTGATGCTGTCACTGTCTAGACTCTAGACTTAAGCCTTAAGCCGCATGCCACATTCCACGTGCCTCCTGGTGCTGGTGCTGAGGTGGGGCGCGACTTGGCCACTCCGTGGTCTGTGGCGGCCTGCTCCTGAGAGTGTGCAGTGCACGCAGGTTTTAGGGTCGTTAAGGTTTAGGGCTTATATAGGGTTTGGTTTCGATTTTAATTGGAAACTGGGCTTGGGGTTTCAAGTCAAGTCGTGAGTAACAGTAACAAGCATCGTCACTGCAGTCGGTCTGGGGTCTAGGGTTTAGGCCTTAGGCTTAAGCCCGAACTCCGGTTCCCCAGGGTCCCCACCAACATCCCTTTCGACGAGGTCCTCTGCTTCCTGGTCCTGGCGCTGCGCTGCTTCATCTTTACGGAGGAGGTGCTGCATCCCGTAAGTTGTGGGGTCAATTTAGTACTTAGTTAACTCACATGCAGTGATGAGATTCGACAGTGTTTGCCGAGATCAGTTTCGAGCTTGAGGTGTGCAGCTGATTCTAGGATTCCAGGGTTGACCCCAAAACCCCCGCCGACAGGCTGCTGCTTGGTGCGGCTACGGCGGCTACGGCTACGCGGAGGGCCGAGGAGGTGCCCCTTCTTACGTGCTTGGTCTTGGTTTCGGGCTTAGGCCTTAGGCTTAGGCTTAGGTCTTAGGTCAGGTCGGTTCTCGGGTTCTTGACTTTTGCTTCTTTCAGAATTTCAGATTATGTTGTATGCCGTGTTGTTCTGATAAACTAACTGCGCTAGGCCCTGGCCCTAACCGCCCTAACCGCCCTAGCCGGCCCGAGCCCTAGCCCTAGCCGACCCCTCCCTTTTTTGAACCGCTTAGGAATTTTTGGGCTTGGGATTTGGGACTTTAGCTCCTGAGGTGCCGACGTCGTGGGGGTGGGGTTTTTGTGGGTCGTTGTGGGTCTGGGGCTCTGGGTGAGGTGTTGGTTGTCTGTTTGGGGTTGCACCGTTGGTCTTGACTTTGGAATTTCAGAGCCTGGGGCCTAGGCCTGGGCCTAGACTAGCATCGTGTGTGCGCCGATTCATTGCGGGCGGCTTGTGGCTTGCAGTCTCAGGGCCACAGACATGTCATGTGCCATGTGCGAATCTCTCGAACATGCTAGGACACTAGGGCCCTGCGACCTTTCGACTGTCATTGGAACATAGGTTCGACAGTCCCGCTGCAGGGACACTGTAAAGCCTTGTAGGGCTATTGTAGGGCACATTGTGGGGCCTTGTAGGGTCGGTAGGAAGGATGATCGATGGAGCCCGCGAGCCGTTCTACCAACTTTCGACGATAACGGTCGAAGCTGCGGAGATTACGATCAAGGAGCTGCCGATCCATGCTACAAGCACAACTTCTGCAATCACTGTTGCGTCGATGAGTTCGCCCTTGGACATGCCGTTGAGGAGCATGCTGGCAGAAGCAGTGGCTCGCACATACTTACTTTTGGGGCTGGGGCCTTTGGTTACAATGATTATAATACTTAATACTAGCGGCACTAGCGGCACTAGCGGTTACTGGTTACTAGCAGGGCTTGGGGCTTAGGTTCGGTTAGGGCGGTTAGGGTTAGGGCTAGGGTGGCTGGGGTTTAAGGTACTTTAGGGACTTTAGGGTTAGGGTTTCGGTTTGGTTTTGGAAACGATTTGGCACAGGCCCGGAACTGCGGTGACTTGGAGTCCAAAGCGGTTGCCATTCACGTGTTCGTCCAGGATATTGAGGGCAAGCGCAAGGGCCAGGACGACGGCGGTGACGGTGCGGATGGCAGTGGCGGCAAGGGCACCGGGGAGGACTACGGTGACGGTGCGGATGGCAGTGGCACTGGAAGCAAGGGCACCGGGGAGGACTACGGTGACGGTGCGGATGGCAGTGGCACTGGAAGCAAGGGCACCGGGGAGGACAGCAGCAGCAGCACCAGTGGCAGGGTGAAGCGGCGTAGGACGGCAGGGACCTAGGACTTGGAGGACGTAGGACTTCGGACCGAGGACCGGGATCGACCTGCTGCTGTAGGACCTAGGACCCAGGCGCAAGAGTCCGGCCCGGTGTATACTAAATACTACATGCATACCATACTAAACTTTCTGAAAGGATCATTGCTTCGCATGGGCCATGGGCTTTATCACTTGTGACTGGTGGGTCCGGTCGGCTTTTTTAACAGTGGCTTGCCTCACACGGATCAGCGAGGCTACATCAGGCACACACACACACACGTGACATGTGCACACACGCACACACAAATCCTTGGCCGTGGTCAGTGTGGGCACAGCTGCTACTAGACTCATCGCACCGAGCTGGCGCGCTGCTCTTGGCCCCAAAAGTGCCGACCATTGCATTGCTTCCCGAGCCTTAATTCACCCTCAAGCCCCTAGGCCCCAGGCCCTAGGCCCTAGGCCCTAAGATTTTCAAGGCACCCGCCTTACTTCCATGGACTTCCCCATCCCCCTTTGTCCCTACCTTTGTCTCAGTCTCAGCGACGGCTAACGTTTTCGCATGATCCTGTTCCCTGTCTGCCCTAAGGCCCCCACGGCTCCACGGCCCTTTCCCAACCCAGCTTGAAACTTTGTAAGTCACTTGCTCTCAATCTTCCCGTCTCGTCCGAGCCTTTGCAGGTGCCTGCCTGGTGCCTCAGCTGCTGCTGCAGGCTCGGGGCCGAGCGGACTTAAGTTAAGTACTTGGGGCTTTGAGTGTTTAAAATATAGTATAGTATAGTATAGTAGCAGCGTTCGCGCTACGCTTCCTGATATTCTGGCCTGCATTTTTCGTGCCCTTGTGCATTGCGAGACACTTGATGATGGCGCGGCAGAGAGAGCGAGAGATAGTAACGTAGTAGCTTAGTTGTTCAGCGTTAGGTGCCCCACCCCCCCCCCGCCCCCCCTCCCCGTGGTGGTTAGGGTTTCGCCTTCATGGCGGTTAAGCGCCCTTCGTGGCGGTTAGGGCGGTTAGGGATTTAGGGTGGGCCATAGCCCCTACTACGCGCTATGCCTCCTGATATTCTGGCTTGCTTTTTCGTGCCCTTGCATTGCTTCACACTTGATGATGGCACGGCAGAGAGAGAGATAGTAGTAGTAGTAGTAGTAGTAGTAGTAGTAGTAGTAGTAGTAGTAGTAGTAGTAGTAGTAGTAGTAGTAGTAGTAGTAGTAGTAGTAGTAGTAGTAGTAGTAGTAGTAGTAGTAGTAGTAGTAGTAGTAGTAGTAGTAATATAGTAGTAGTAGTAGTAGTAGTAGTAGTAGTAGTAGTAGTAGTAGTAGTAGTAGTAGTAGTAGTAGTAGTAGTAGTAGTAGTAGTAGTAGTAGTAGTAGTAGTAGTAGTAGTAGTAGTAGTAGTAGTAGTAGTAGTAGTAGTGTGGGTCATATAATCATATAAATATATGTGGGGTTAGGCCGTGTTGTTTGGTTTCGGTTTTCTGGGGTCAGGGTGGACTTTCTATTCTATTCCAATAATCAGGTCCAAATTAGGTAATGTAGAGGTGGGGCAAGGCCGTGCTTTTTTGGCTCGGCTCGGGCGGGTTTCTGATTCTGGGATTTTGGGGTCGGGATGGACTATCTACTAAAGTGTTTGAGTTCTCACGCCATAATTCTATAGTTCTGTAGTCCCTGACTTGTGACTTCTGCCCGCGTGCTGTCTGAAGCATCGGTGGTGCTGATCGGGCTCGGGTTGAAATGTGGTAGGAATGGTAGATCATTGTTCGGTCGGCCAGGGCCCTTCGTTCGCTTTTTGGTGGCTGGTCTGGAAAGTTTTACTAACGTGGATGCACTAACTCTAAGACCTAGGACTCTTTCATTATCGGGCCACTCGGACTTCGCGCTAGGACTCTAGGGCTATAGGACTTGGGGCTTAGGACTAGGCCGGGACGAAACGGCTAAAGCTGCTACGGGGGTACCGCGCATTGGTGTGACAGGTCGCTGAGCCAGCGATGCAGCCTTCCTTGCAGGCAGGCCTGGCAGCCTCGATTTTTGAAGAGGATGACACAGGCGCAGACACAGGCATGCCCGTGGACATGGAAACCCCTTGTGCAAAGAGGAGTGCTGCAAGCTTGTTCGAGAATAGCGACAGTGACGCTCATGATGATGCAGATGCACAGATCGGAGACGGAGAGTGCGAATTGGAGATCGAGGGCCAAGAGATCATGCACGGAATTGAAGAGAGAAGGGAAGGAAAGGGCCAAGGCCGGGGCACCGGCAAGGGCAATAGCAATCCTGCAACTGCTCGGTGGGCTCGCTGGGGTCGCGCAAAGCAACTGGGGCCTGCGGCTCCACCGTTGTCAGAGTCTGCCGGTGCTACTCAGATAGGCTCAGCTCTCGCAGGGCAGCTTTCCAATGTAACCAAAGTAGGTGCAGAGCTGGTTCGCGCTGGCTTGGTATCGGCTTCACAATGTATCGCTGGCCTGCAGCGAGCTGTCAATGTCGGGCGCCGTTGTCATGAGGTTCCCAAGTTTCAGCGCGTCAATGCTCTGTTGTTCGGAACTGATGTTTTGCGAACCAACGCGAGGCCGCTTGCACAGCTTCTAGGTGAATCACGATTTTGTGTTCATGAAGTTCCTCAACGTTTGGCTAGCTTGGCTTTGTCTTTCCAAGAGGCCTTAGCAGGAAGCTTTGTGTCCAGGGTTGTTGCAGCAGCAAAGACTTCTTGCCAGATGCCCTCGCCAGTTTCAGCTTCAGCTCAGGGGTCAGACCCGCAATGCTCCGGCAGCATCCCAACCCAGGGCCAGGATTTGGACCAAGCCTCTCCCCGCTTTGATTTGTCCTTATTCATGCACGTGCGGCAATATGACGAAACTCCGATTAAACTTAAAGTCAAGGTGAATGAAAGCTACAGCCTCGTAGGTGACCCAAGTGCAGATTCGCAGGCAACCAGGCCCGGTGTGCGTGAATGTGAATTGCCAGCATCTGCACGCACACCCGTGCATTTGCCGGTTTCATCAAAAGAAGTGGAGGTGTATCCTTGCAAGTTGTTCTTGACGCAGCAGCGCTTTTCCATGCTGCTGACTCGCAAGGGCGCAGGGCAGCCTGCAGCAAAGGCGCAGGCGACAGAGATCATAGAGGACCCTTCTGAATCAACTTCTAAGTCTTCTAAGTTTAAGACTGAGAATGCACAGGAGGCCCCGAACACTTTGCAGATCGAAGCCCATCTCACCAGCCCCCTGCAAGTGCTGCATACAAACTCTGCTGCAAACATCGCATCAGCGCTTCAGAAGAACATGCATTCCGAAGTTGTGGATCAGGCAAGGTCATTTGACCGGGTTCTTCATGTCGTCACTACAGATGATTATGCTGCCAACCATCTGGCTGAAAAGATGCTGACGCAGCAGGAGATGTGTGAACTCCATGGTGATGTCAGTGAAGACGACCCAGCGAGGAGTGATGACAAGGCGGGCAAACTGCACTTAATTTGCGAGGTCCATCGCCTCCATGGTGTAGCGGCAAGCATGTACAGTTTGTGTCCGGATTTCATATCCGGTTTGATCAAAGCCTCCCTGGTGTTGCGATCCGGACATATGAGCAGTTTGAGACGTTGCCTGCGTGCGCTGATCGTTGCCAAGCTGCGTGTGTACCAATGCGAGCCGCCCGAAAATGTTGTTGCTGGGCCTAGCATTCCAGCAAGCAAGGCATTTTTTATGAACACCTTTTTCAGCAACCTGGCATCCGCCGATGCACTGCTTCTTCAAGAACTCTTCAATGGTGACTGGGGAGTGCAGTCAGAAATCCAACACTACTGTGTGGGGTGTTGTTCGAGTCCCCAGGAAACCATGCAAAGGTTCTTGCGAGAAGGTGTCAGGCTCCTTGCGGGAGCAGCTCCATCCATATTCCCCCGCCATAAATGGATAGGAAGTGACGCAGCAATTGATTGGTACGGTCGGCTACAGTGTGTTCACGGTTTGTTGACACAGGTGTTTGAGGATGTTTTCGGCCCTAGTCCGGGTCCCAGTCGGCCAAACAAACCGACAGCCTCAGATCCGGCGCAGTCACAGTCTTCACATGCTCAGGCTCAGTCCCGCGCTCAGACACGACCCAGTGACGCTATGGACACGGATGATGTAGAAGCTCAAGCACAGGACGACCGTGGTCAACTCTTAGCTTTGCAGGTTTTCGAGACCTGCGGCTTCGCAGCAGCTGATTCCGGAGACCGGCAAGACGACCAATGGAAGGCCATAGCCAAGAAATGGCGTGATGCTGCGTATGCTTGGGCATGCGGCCATCCTGACGGCCCGCTTGCTTTGCTTGCTGAAATGGTATTCCTGCGGACTGTGCTTGGGCCTCAAGTCAACCTCATGGCAAAGCAGCTGAAGCTTTCGTCTAGTGAGTTTGACCAACAGCAGGCCCTGGCGGAGCTTACAACGGGTCTGCGCAAGTACCGCCTCACTGAAGTGCATGCCGATTCGGCCAGTGCTGAAGCTGAGGTTGCCTTGGCCAAGTTGTTCCAAAAATCACACTGGGAATCCTTGCCTTTTGTGTTCTTGACTCAGCGAAATAACAGCTTCGCATTCAAACTTACTGCAAGGGTCCTTGCCGCCTTGAAAGTTTATATCCGCAATCGCAGATCTGGGTACCCGTACAAGCTTTTTCTCCTTGCGACGGCACAGGCCACAGAGGCGGAACGCGTGGCCAAGGAAATTGTTTTTGATTTTTTCTACGAGCCATGTCGGTTAGATTCCTTCACATGGTGGTTTGTCAAGGGTTTTCGCTCGGCAGAGCGGCTGGCCAGTGCAGAGGCCCGCGCTCACCTGCAAGCCATTGCAAAGGTTGCAAGTGTTGATATTGCAGCCACGGAGTGCCAGCATGCCAGCAATCGGCGGCACATAGAGTCCAAAAGCATCCAGAGTCACAGGCAACTCTTGGCAGCAGCTAGCGCAGCCTATGTTGCCAGGACTCTTCGACACACCTGTGCTCCCAGTCGAGGATTTCAGAGTTCGAAGCCTGTCCCAAGAAAGCCTGGTCGAAAGCCGCGGACAAAACCTGATTTTCGCAGTGTCCACTTCCCTAGGGCTCAGGATTTGCGTCGGGGCGGGGGCTCCTGGAATGTTTTCCTGTCACAAAATCGGGGTGGCCCCCAGGTCACCACACCTGCAGGCAAGCATTCCAAGGCCCAGCTTAGGAAGAGATACCACGACTTGAAAAGGCAAGCGGGGTCTGACTGGCAAGAGTTGCAGCGGTTGGGTAGCTTGAAAACACAAGCCAGGAAATTTGCGAAGAAAGGTTCTGGGCCGTTGATACCCCGCAAGCGCAAGGCAACAGACGCCTTGCCACCTGTCGCGGAACATGGTAGCTTGCTCAACACCAAACACCTTCGATTGCAGCAGCGAAGGCTTGCTGTGAAGCAGGATCGGGAGAAGCAGCAAGCTGTTCGAGACTCGGCATGCAGACTGCAAGATTCTTTGTCCCACGCAGATGTGAGTGCTTCAGAGCAAGCTGTGCTGAACTTCAGTGGCATCACCGCACAGGAGCTGTGCCGGGATGCAGATTCGAGCCGCCCTGTCTCTTCGTGTCCGCCTCAGCTCGAGCTGATCGAGCCCGGGTCTGTCTCTGAACTTCAGCCTTCGACGCCCTTGGGCTTGGGCTTGGGGCCCTTGACGTCGGCCTTGGCTTTGCCCGCAGCTTCGGCACAGGTAGCAGCGCTCCCTGTCAGTGTGAATCAATCTGCCCCTGCAAAGCTTGAATCGATCTCCCCAGCTGCTTCCATGGATGCCATGGCCATGGAATCCATGGAAGCTGCAGCCAGAGCTGCAGCCGAGACAACTATGACGATGGCCATGAACCCTGCTTCCGTGTGGGCTTTGCGACCGGATGTGGCCAACAGTCGAACCGGCTTGTGCTTAGACACATCAGCAACAGCCATGCATGCTGCTCCTTTCTTTCTGGCACAGATTTCTCAAGGCGAGCCTTCCTTCCTGCGTGGAATGACGAATTTTCAGAACTTGGATCTTGCATGGCACCAGAGACACGAGGTCGTGTCCACTGCCAGTGGTGTAGCCGAGGGTGAGCAACCCGATCAGCCCGCGCGGGCTTGCGCTGAAGTTCTCCCTTCAATCAAGGATGATCAGCACGAACAGCAAGAAGAAGACGTGGACCCTCAATCTCAGGACCGGGTTCCGGCAGCCAAAAGAACGAAGACACTCAAAGTGAGCAAGAGCAAGTGCTTAGGGTTCAACAGATGTCTTTGTAAGGGTGAGGGAAAAACACTAGAGAGAATCTTCTGCAGGTTGCGCAACACAATGCGCGGCATTTTGAGCGTGCATGCAGTCAGCAAGGATGTGCTCAAAGATGGATGTTTATTCCTTCGTTTCTCATCTTGCTCACCAGAGTCCCTGAGATCGGAGGGCCAAAGTGTTCTGGCTCCGTTTCAGTCAAAAGTTGTCTGGTACCACATATCCTTGTGCTTTGGAGGTTTGCAGCAGTTGAGCCTGTACGGTGTGCGCATGCACCCTGAACCTGAGCATCCGGAGGGTGACGTTGCGGGGCTTGTCCCGAGGCAATCCCGGCAATCTCTGCGTGCCGGCCCCACGTGTTATGATCGCTATCAGATGCTGCTTGAACTACACAACTTCGATGTTGCTTGGATGGTGTCTGTGTATGAACTTGTCGAGGCCCGTGCCCCTATACCTCAAGTTGATCCTGGCCTTGTCTTGGTTCAAGTGCATCGCGACCTGCCTGCAGCATGCTTCTGGAGGGGCTCACAATTGGAGCATGCTCCTAGAAGGGGCCAAGGCGGGGGTGGGGGAGGTGGTCCTCGTGGTCCAGGCCCAGGTTCAAGTGGCCCCAAAAAACCCAAGCAAGACCCCAGCCCCAGAGACCCACAGCTGCAGATAACACCTGCTCCTAAACGTCGACCCCAGCCTGGGCCCAAGCCTGCCGGCAAAGCTAAGTCTAAGCCGCCCCCGACAGTGGGTTCTATTTTCGATGAGAATGACGATTCCCCCAATGGGCCTGCTGAAACCCAGCCAGCAGAAGTGTTCTTTCAAGATGGGGTCGATGATGAGGGTGGCCCTCCTGCTTCTGTTCACTCTCCTGCAGGCTCTCTATCTCCAGCTGAAGACAGTCTCCCAAATACTCTGTTGCCAGAGCAAGACAAGTCCCTTCAGGTGGCTCTGCAGCAGTCAATGCTGGAGCAGGAGGAGCGTCAAGGCAACAGCGAAAGCGAGGGGTCAGATGACACAGCTGGGAAATTCGCTGAATTCTTTGCCAGCAGAGCACGTAGACGTGCAAATGCAGCTGGTGAGGACGAAGTTGCTGCTGAATCTGTGGGGTCTCAGGACTCAGATGAGCACTGGGGACAGGAGGATGCTGATGAGAGAATCGGAGCCTCGCTTCTTGCAGAAGATCCAAATCTTCAACCTGGCACGCTTGATCTTCCATTTGGACATTCAGTTGAAACTACAGCTGCAGCTACAGCTATGGCTATGGCAGCGAGGGCTTCGGGTGCCGAGCCGTCCGGCTCTGCTACAGTCAGAGATGCAGCGGCGGAGAGTTTCGCAGAAGCTTTGATGTCAGCCATGGCATTTGAAGACGAGTTTGAAGCGGAATTGCGGGGTGGAGGTGCAATCGGTGCAATGTCTGAGTCAGGGGACGAAAACAGAAACGTCCCCACACCACCCGCGCCCCTTTCTGTGCATCCGCCAGCTACCCCGCCCGTGCGGGACCCAAGCGATGAACTTGGCCGTGGCCATGACCGCCCTGCCTCTGACAGTGCTGTCCCATCTGCCCCAAGCCGCGCCCCGCCAGTGCGGGGCTCAAGTGCCAGGACTGCAGCGCTGCCGGCAGGGCCACGGCTTGTGCATGATGGTTTGGCCATCAGAAACGACGATGGCAGCATTCTCGCTTGGATCAAGCACAAACCGCAAAGTAATGATGTCTTTGTAAACTGTTCCTTGCACGAAAATTGCACCAAGACTAAGACGCTCAGAAGCTCTCAAAGACATGGCAGGAGGTTGCAAGGACGTCCGCTCGGTTTCCTGGCTGCGTGGGCCGTGCAGGGACATGCATGTCTTTCCAAGGAAGCGCATTCCTTGGTTGTGCCTTCATTTCTCGACCGCAAGAATGCTCGTGCGAGGCTGCGTCAGGAAGCAAATGCGTCTGAGTTCTTTGTCAAGGAACGAGACCGTCGTTCAGACGAGCCCGACAGCGAGCCGGACCACTGCCCTTAGGCGTTTCTGCTTTCTGCATGCGAAACTTCAGTCCGTCTCAAACAGTCCAAACAGTTTTGGGCAAGCGTGGCTTGTGGATTCTGGCCTCGTGCTGTGCCATGCAATCTGGGCCTGGGCCGAGGAGGCCATTGCAATCTCACCTGGCAGCCCTTTGGCCCTGGGGCCACCGCATTGCAGATTCTGTGCTGTGGCCAATGATGGCTTTGCAAAGGCTTTGCTTCCTCGAAGCGGGCAGCCATGTGCGTCGTAGCTGCCCATGTCCCGTTTTGCAATAGCCCGCGATAGGCCGTAGCCGTAGGCCTAGGCCAGGCCCAGGTTTCCACACCGTCTCTCATGCCACCGTGTACTCTCCGATCGGTGCTGCAGCGACGCGAAAAGACTAGACTAGACCGAGGCCAGAAGCAGATCAGGCAAGTTCAAGTTTGACATGCTGCAGTGACTGCAGTGCTGCGAGGGTCTTTGACGCAGGTGCGGTCTGGGCTGTCTGCTGCACATGAGTGGATATCTCAATCACATCTGCTTCCAACCTTGCTGTCGTGAGTTGTCTCTTTATTCTTCTGATTCCGGCTCTCTTGTGACAATACCAACTGCCAAAAGATAAAGGCAATAGTACCATGCAATGTACTGTATTGTAATGTCGGTAATGTCGAGTCAGTCAGCGAAGAGGCGAAGAGTATGACGTATGACAATATTCAATATTCCAAGATTCGAAGATGGTACTGCGCTTGAGATATGACCGATATGACCGATACAGCGACATTCCGTGCTTTCCTGCAGCTCTTAGGACTTTAGGACTTTACAAGAATCCAGAGCTTTTGAGGATCATGTCTGGGGCAGAGCCCGTGCCGCCATTGCGTCGTTTGGGCGCCTTTCTTCTTGAAAGTTCGGAAGATGAAAGCGAATCACAGTCACAGTCAGAGCTGCAACCCAGCCGTCCCCAGCCGAAGCGGCCAAAGTTGAGTTTGTGGGCGCCAGAACCAAAGCTGCAGACCACCAGCTCCAAGTCCAGCCACCTCAAACAGAAGGAGCAGCGAGAGTCAGAGACAGAAGAGGAGGCGCGGAGTTCAATCGCGTGTCATGTCAGAGTCTTGTCCTGTCGAGTCAGTCATTTCACTCAAGTCTTGTCTCTGTCTGTATGACCTAATCTAAAGTCTAAAGTTAAAAGCCTACAGTCTTGTTTCCTCTTCATTCCCGGTCATACCTCCTGCAAACATGTGTATCTGTTTGTGCAGCTGCATGAAAATTGGAAGCCCGCACAAAACACACTGCAGGCTGACCGACCCCGTGGCGAGATGACCTTATGGACATGGAAACAAGAGAAGGCCACGCGCATCCAGAGTGTCAACAAGGTGAAGGCTACATCCGCATATCGAGCCTTCAACACATACCGCCCAAGGAGTTCCAGAGATCCTACTGAACCTATGACGCCCGAACCGACAGAGATCACCCCGCGACGCAGATGGCAAGCGCAGCTAGATGATTGGAAGGCACAGTTGGGCTTGGCCACTTCATGCATTGACTGAGATTTCGCTTCCACATTTTAGATTCTAGATTCTAGGCCTAGGCCAGGCTTTGGACTTTGCTACTGACATGGCTTCGGCGGCTGCATGCTCTGCTGCCATATAGTACCATATAGATTAGAGTCCTTGGACTCTCGACTCCAGAATCGACAAGCTGGCGAGCTGGCAAAAGGAGACCGTTTTTTTTCTGAATGCCTTAATGCTCGGTTCGGGCCGGGCCATCGTGCAGTGCGCAAATGAACGTTTTGATTTCTGACTGTTCCTCACAGGTTCCGCGCAAATCATGGTCAGATAGGACCATGATTACGACTACGACCAGGAATGCTCGTAACTCGCACCCTTAGCCTTAGCCTTTAACTGTTCACTAGTAACTGTAACTGTGATTCTGTGATTCTGAGACGCGGAGATGGGCACATGTCTGACATGTCCGATGTTCACTTGCTCGTATACGTCTACGTATACTAAGTATACTACAGTTACTACACTACACTCTATTCCTCTATTCCGTAG
The DNA here is from genome assembly GCA_905221615.1 of Symbiodinium sp. CCMP2592. Taxonomy (NCBI): domain Eukaryota; class Dinophyceae; order Suessiales; family Symbiodiniaceae; genus Symbiodinium; species Symbiodinium sp. CCMP2592. The sequence continues at coordinate 577,606 of CAJNDT010000302.1, read as the reverse complement.
GACGTCTTAACAGCAGTTCATGCGGTGTGGCGATTCTGATAGATTCTATGGGCGACACATTCCGCGAGACTCGCGAGACTGCCAGTGCTGCCAGTGAGGCTTTTCCCGCTGCCCAGGAGCAAGATGTTAAGGCCAAACGATCGGCCGAGTCACATCAGAATGCCGCCAGTGCTTGGGAGATGTCGGAGATGCCGCCCTCCAAAGCTCTGAAGGCCAGCGAAAGCCTGGTAACAGCTGAGGTGCAGGCTGCTTCGCTTGCGGCCAATGCCAATGAGATTATGCCCAAGGACAACCGAGCGGCCCGAGCGGACCGAGCATTCACAGACAGTGAGAATGACAAAGTGTCAAGCAAAAGTTCGGCATCAATGGCTGCGGCTGAGACACCCATCGGCAGTCCTAGGGCCACTCCTTCCATTGGCATTGCCACTCCTGTGGATGTGGGCAGAAACACAGCAGCTACAGCTACCGCTACATGCACGACCGCTAGTCAGGATGGCCCTTCAGAAAGTTCCGCCCTTCTGGAGTCGGAAGAGTTGCGTGACCGTCGGTTGTTTTTGTGGCAAGTGAACAGCCCTGACCAGGGCAACACGAAGAAACAACATCATTGTAGGGCCGAGAGCTTATTTGAGGATTCCGATGACGACTGCAGCGACTCTGCTTTGGTGAAGTCGCCTTTAAAACCCCGTGATCTGAATGCTGCTTTCGATGCTGTGCCACCGCCAATGGAGATGGACTTGGAGCTGGGCCGGGAGGTTGGGTCTGAAGGTCGCACCGGCTTGAAGTTTCAACCAGAAAAGCTGTCGGATTGTGTCCATGATGTGCCAGTGGCTTCGTGGCAAAGACATATGTTGGAGTTCTTCGGGCCTCGCATGCAGCCTGTAACCTTTCACAGGCCTTTGCGCCTGGGCACTTCGTGTTCGGGCACAGGTGCACCTCGGATCGGCTTGCGAACCCTTGGGTTTCCAGTACTGGAGACTGCGAGTGCAGATCCAAAGCCAGCTACCATGAAGTTCATGCGGGACGTGGCTCAACTCTCCTGCCATCACTTCGCCTCTGTGGACAATTTGCAAAAGCGCTCGGGGTACTGTCATGTGCATGAGAAGATGTGCACGTTGGAGGCCATCCGTGATGACTTGTATGTAGCAGGCTTCCCTTGCTCTCCGTTCTCCAGACAGCGGGCTGATCGCTTCACTTCTGCTGCAGGGTGGCGTGCTCATCCACAAGCAGCAGTAATGTTCGGCGTGGCCGCCGACATTAGGACTCGGGAACCGCTTCTGGCGGTCCTTGAGAACGTGACTGGATTCGTCATGGCTTCGAAGGATGAAGCAGCCCAAGGGCCGTCCGTGCATCATCCAGATGTCAAGCGCGATTCCCCACTTGATGCACTGCTATCTGCTGTCAACGATGGCACAGATGTCCAGCATCCTCGTTATTTCGCATGCTGGCAGCATGTGGACGGAGATCTGTGGTCTGGATTCCCAAGACCTCGAGTGTACATCATGTTGGTGCACCGCGATCTTGGTGTATCTGTGCTGAAGGATGCAGCTTGCATCCTGCGCGATGCCTTGGAGCACTGCAAGGGCAAAGAGCCCCTGACTTTCGCCGAGACATTGCTGCCCAAGGACTCTACCGTTCTGGCAAACCAGATGGCAAAACATCAGGCGGGGATCTGTTTCTTGAGCGGCCATTTTTGCGTGGTTTTCAATCGTAATGGGCACAGGTGTCACATGACTCAGTTGCTCTGCAGTTTCCGATTCTTGTCAGGTTTGACTCCAGTGCTGTGCACCCATTCATCATCTTAGACTTTGGATTCCAGGTTGAGGGCATTTTGTCCTTTGGTTGAGAGTGCTAAGTCTTAAGTCTTAAGTCTGCTAGGTACAGGTAGGTAGGTAGGTAGGTAGGTAGGTAGGTGGTAGTCACGTCATACCCATTCACACTCATACTCAGTCATACTCATAGTCATAGTCATAGTCCCAGTCCTAGTCACTTAGGTCCTAGTC